>JAQZBX010071193.1:0-15282 GCA_029593785.1 Cabassous unicinctus | reverse complement strand
CTAATGAAAGAAGTTGTTAATGTGGGGAAAAGTGGGAGGTGTGGGGAGTGGGGCATATGGGAATCCCTTATATTTTTTTATGTAACATTTTATGTAATCTAAGTATCTTTTAGAAAAAATTAAAAAATATATTAAAAAAATAAAGAGGTACATTAAAAAAAAAAGATTGTAAATGTTTGAAAATGAATGGAAGTGGTAAGAGGACATCATGGTGTTTGTGCCTAGCAGAGCTATCATATGGGTATGACAGTGGTTGAAAGGGAAAGTCTAAGGACATGTATATTACTAGAAGGAAAGCTAAAAAATGTAACATGGGACTGTATAACATAGTGAAACCTCATGTAAAATACCAATAAGGGTGATATTGCATACATAATACTCTATTTTAAAAAATATAAATACAAATAAACTAGAGAGAAGGAAATAGAATAGGAGCTATGAACGGTGTATGGTAGGGGGAAACATAGATTGAAAGGTGATGAGTTTTGTTTGTTTGGTTGGTTTTTGTTTATTGTTATTATTATTATTATTATTACTGGAATAATGAAAATGCTTTAGAAATGATTGAAGTGATGAATACATAACTATGTGATTATACCAAATACCATTGATTGTACACTTTGGATGGATTTATGTATTATTAATATGTATCAATAAATTGAGTTGTTAAAAAATTAAATGCTACAGAGATTTAAAAAAAGAAATGCTTACAAAAAATACAAAAATAAACAAAAAAAATCAGTAAATAAACCTACTTGAGGTTGATTAAGTAATTTTTCTTTATTTCTGTTCCTCCTAGTTGTAAATAACACCTTATATTAAATCACAACATCTAATGACCATGAAATGCTTTCTCTAGAACTTTTCCATTAATCTTCAGATGTACCAGGTATACTCAATTGAGAGTACTTTTTGCCCTTTCTATAAATGCTCACTCATTATCGATAGAAAAGCATGCTTGAAATTTTCCAACTCCTTTACATTAGGAAAAGTGCAAGACATAAAAAAAGAAAACCAAAAATAGAACTGAAATTCCTGAATTCTTGTTCTGGAATCAACTTTCCATATCTATTAACCTCTCCTTCTCTCTCTCATTTTCCTTCCTTTTCCAGCAACTATCCCTTCAAGTAATTCTTTACATTCTTTCTTTTCTAAAGTAGGACCACAACCCTCACAATTCTCTTTTATAAGCACTCACTGACATACGCATACTAATAACTATTATTCCTTATCCAAATAGCACTTGAGATCATAGCTGAGTAAAGAAAACAGTTACTTCACTTCACTGCAGCGTTGAGATGAGCAGTCCCCCAAAGAATGTGCAGTCTTAGGGAAAAAAAAATTCTTGCCATAAATGATCCCCTATGTAAATGCTTTTTAACAGCTAATTTCACTGCTGAACGTGCAAAAAGAGCTGCATAAATTCAAAATTCATCAAACAAATACATTGTGTACTTATAATGCAAGATGTCAAAAATCCTCTCCATGCTTTGTGACCAAAGGTTCACAGAGGCAACATGCCTAATGCCACAAGCCCTGCCATGGAGCTGCTAAGAAGAGACTTCTCAGTCACGGATTTGTCTCTTTTCTCATATTCTTGCCTGGCAGGGTTGGAGAAGCAAAAGTTAGGAGTTCCCAGCAAGTGCTGGCATTGCAGGCACAGGTGTCACTCTGCTTCCACCCAGAGAACCTAACAGAAGCATTCCCTGGGGGTCCAGATGCAAAAAAGGGGACCATTATCCACTCAATTCCTCATTTTCTGACCAAAGCTCAGAAAGTACTCATTATACTTTCTCCACAACACCTTGGCCTCCAGGATAAATTCCAAATGTCTTAGGGTCACCACCTGTCTAGTATTAGACTTTTCAATAGTTCAGAATTCCAATACGAATTTACCAATTAGTCCTTGAAAAATAGGGTAACTCTAATTACTGGGAAAGAGAATGATACATAATTTGACCTATTCTCTAAGAGGGGGCTCAAAGGAAAGGCATTCCAAATTGTCTTTCTTTTAGGAAGACGTAATTTAGAAATTACGTTGGCAATTATTTCACGATTTCTACATTGTTCATAGTTCAAGAAGAACTTCTATTATTCCATAATTTGCTAGTCTCGTGTTTCATCTATCACATTTCTTAAAATGAAAATGTTTCCCTTCAGGAGAGAGCGTTTATCATTTTGAGATTGAGGGGCATATCCCTGGTGCCTCTTTAGTCTTTATCTTTAAAAGCCTTCAGACATACATATTTAAAGTTGTCTCTCAGAGACTCCTTAATTTGGAACACAAGACACTTCGTAATACAGTCTTTGTCCACTTCTCCAAGCTTTCACGCTACTCAGCAACTAGATCAACAAACCTGTAGTTGCCCGATCTTGCCCCTCTCTCTCTTCCCTTTGATCTCCTGCAAACGCTCTTCCTTTTCCATTCTGCATGGGCAATTTCAAGTCAATCCTCAAGACTCCATTTAGATACTCAACTTGAGATCACTTAGCTGTACAGTCTTTCCTGATTCTTCTGGTTTGATGAACATCTTCTCCTGTGTGCTCCTTTAGACCATTGTGCAGATCTTAACCTACTATTTCTCACACTGTTGTATCATTATCTGCTCTCTTGTTGTAGCAGTTTGATATTGTTTATGAATTCCAAAACTAGATATTGGATTATGTTTGTGAACTGGTCTGTTTCTCTGGGCATATTAGATTGGATTGGATTCAGAGGTTTCACTTTTACTTGATTAAATAATGATTAAGGCTTTGATTGGGCCACGTCACTAGGGGGCAGGGACTCACAGAGAAAATGACATGGTAGAGGAGAAAGTTAAAGTTTTAATGCTGGAGCCCTGGGAAGTAAATACACAGAGAAGCAGATATGTGAGGAAAGAGAGAAGGCTCCATTAGACACAGCAGAGGCCCCGGGAAGACAGATGAGCTGTTAGCCTGATAGTTTATAGCTGGCCTTGTTGAGAGAGCAGAGCAGCTGAGCCTAGAGAGAAACAAGCCCTGGGAGAGGGAAGAGACTTATCCCAGCCTACAGCTGATATTGGAAGAAGCTGGGACCACTGAGCCTTAAGAGGAAGCAGAAGCCTGAACCCTTGCAGGTATTGGCAGCCATCTTGCTCCAACATGTGGCAACAGACTTTGGTGAGAGAAGTAACTTACGCTTTATGGCCTGGTAACTGAAAGCTTCTACCCCAAATAAATACCTCTTATAAAAGCCAACAAATTTCTGGTATTTTGCATCAGCACCCCTTTGGCTTACTAATACACTTGTCTATTTCCTACATCTGGTCAAAAGTTCTCTTTGAAAAACAATTATGTATTATTCACCTTTGTCCAGCCCAGTACAGAACCCAGCACACAGAAGGTGCTCCATAAGTGTTTGTTGAATAAATTAATTAGTGATCCTTTTTGGTCAAATTACTGATTTTTAAAACTTTAATCATACATTCATAGAATTAACCTATATATGAAGAATTTGAGACTCAAGGTGGTTTAAATGAGTGGTCTATAATAAAAACTCTAGAAGGTAATGGATCTGGGATTCAGGTCAGGAATTTAACTCCACAGATCCTACTCTTACCATGCTACTAGTTAAGTACTTTACGGTAGCAGCCTGAAATTAAACACATTTAAAATTTTTCCAAAGATCACTAAAAGATTGACATGGAAATGGGATGCTCAGATCGCGTGTTTGAATTATTAACTCAAAGTCTTAAAAAGATTCAAGGGCTATATTATTTATTACAATATCATTGAAAGAAAAATATTCTGCAGGCTTTTTCCAGGGGACTAGGTAACCTCTAATGTCCATTTTAGGCTTTTAAAATTGTCCATTATTCACGTTAATTGATTAAAAGTAATGAGTGCCAAACTTGTATGAGTCACCATATGAGGAAGTGAAAGGCACAAACCCCTCCTAATAGAGGCAAAAGACTCCTTTCACCATTCTTTGAAAACTCCTGCCAGGTTAAAACTGGCACTGATTATTTGGCAGGAATAAATTTCCACACAGCTATGCTCAGTATAATCATGTTGGTTATTAAAAACTACTTACTCGGCATCTATGCCCAGTAGCCTCTGGGAGTTAAATGAAAGATAATTAAAAGTTTTATATGGAAAGAGCAGTTTCTCAATTAATCTTGTAAGAGGCATGGAGAAAGGGTTGAACAGATACTTTTGTTCATAATCAAGACAGCCAAATAACTAAAACAAACAACAGTCCATGGGTTTCAGGTGGAGAAACAGAGAAAAAGACATGTAAGTGAGCAAGTATCGAGAAAAGAAGGTTAAACAAATCTAGACTCCTGACCTTCTTCCCAAACCTACTCTTCCTCCTCCTATTGTAGAACCCACAATCATCCTCCTGCTTGTCTCAGCCAGAAACCAGGGATTCACCCTAGATTACCCCCTCTTATCCCCCACATGCAATCAGTGGCCAAATCACGTTGATTCCACTTCTTTAATATTTACTGGATCCACTCTCTTGCCATGGCCAAGGCCCTCGTTTAGGTTCTCATTATCACTTACTGTCTCGTGTTGCACCCAACACCGGCTATTCTCCATACTAACAAGGAGACTCCTCTAGACACCACATCTGATTATGATGCCTTGCTCAAAGTCCTTCAAACATTCCTCTTTGCCCTGAGCATCACATAAAAGGACCTCAATAATTTGGCTCCAACTGGCCACTGAAGTGTCATCATTCCCCAACAAATGTTGCTCTAGATATTACAGATCATTCCCTATTCCCTGAATACATAGGAACATGCTCTTTCAGAACCTCTTGTTCTAGTGTCATGGGTAATCTTCTCCTCACATCTCTGTCCTGCAAATTCCTACTATGCATTGGTTTTCTCATCCATTTCTCTCCATCTCCATCATCCAATCAAAATTTTCAGAATTTCTCCCTGCAGTAGCCTTCAAATGGTCTCTCCACAGCTTGCCTTCCTCTGAACTGTTCTCTACACCAAAGGTACAATGATGTTTACAAATCTGATCATGTTAATCATTTTCTGAAGACTCTTCAATGAGTTTTCACAGATATAAAGATAGAGACAGAATACTAATCACAGTCAATGAGGTAACACATGTTACTGCCAGTACTTACTCTACCAGATTCTCAAATTCTCTTCTCTCACTGTCTCCTTGAGCAAAACTTCTATGCTCCTGCCCATAATGGGGCACATTTACACATACTGTTCCATCTTCATGAAAGACCCTTCTACACCCACTATTCCTACCCCCTTTGGTTAAGTCACTACTATACATTATTTAAATATCAGAACATTTATCTCCTCCTCATAGAACCCTTTCCTGCCCTGGCATCGTCACCCCCCAACCCATCTCCAACATAAACATACCTGCTAACTAGGTAATAGTCCTTTGTCTATATTATCATATCACCATATTCCTTTAAAAGAACTCTTTTATAACATTAAATTTAATTATGATATTGATTATCTAAATCCCTCACTGAACTGAAAACTCCAAGAAAGCAAGGATCATGCTGTTTTATTCAAAATTGCAAGGAGAAGGGACAGAATATTAATCTGGTGGTGGAGTCACAGGATGGATTTGAGGTAAGAAATATAAGACAAGATGACCATATTAGAGGCTGCCAAGATATTTAAAGGAAGAAGAAAGGTGTTGGTGACTATGGAAAAGAAAGATAATAATAGAGACAGGCAAATAAAACTTGAACAAAACTTGATACTTGACAGAAGGCAAGAGTCAAAGAAGAGAGGAGTCAAAGATGGCTGAGGAAAAGTGACATCGCTAAGATGGTGGACTGAAATGCTCCAAGGATCCAGTCCCCCAACAGAAGTTTTAAACAACCTTCAGAAACTGAAAGAAACATCTTTCTCAAAGCCTGGGGAAAAACAGTGAAAGGGAAAGAGCTGCAGACCTGGGTAAGTGCTCATACAAGAAAAAGGCAATTTAAAAATGGAGGGGAAACCTCATGCCACCCTTAATGGACCTTCCCTCACCACTTGCAGGCTCATGAGGAGCTTGCTTGCAGGTTCAGCGTGGGTCTCTGGTCCCGGTGCAGGAGGGAACAGTGTAACCCTTTATTACATAGTAGGATGCATGTATGTCTGTGCCAATCTGTCTGGTAGAAGCATAAAGGACTGAACCAAGACACTCATTGCAGGCTTGCCATCCAAAAACTGGCCCTGCACATAGAGGCAGTTTATAGGGCAGTTAAAATGCTGCAGGAGAAAAGTCAAATTTCAGCTGCCCGGGGCAAAGAATTGCTGACTGTAAGACACAGTGTAGCATCCAGGACTGGAAGAAACACTATTCCTAGAGGAAAAGGGACATTCAGATCCATGTATGAAGGGGAATTCCTAGGGCTATGTGTACCTGACCGGGACAAGATACATCCTTAGGAAACAGCAGGGAAGACCATATGGTTTTTACTTGGGCTGTTCTTTAAACTTTTTATAATGTGGGCTAAGCTCTGAAGGAGAGCATTTGCACAGGCCAATCTGAAAAGATAGGTATATTAGTCAGCCAAGGGGGTGCTCATGCAAAATACTAGAAATTGGTCGGTTTTTATAAAGGTTATTTATTTGAGGTAGAAGCTTATAGGCCATAAAGCATAAGTTACTTCCCTCACCAGTCTATTGCCACATGTTGGAGCAAGATGGCTGCCAATGTTCATCCTTCCTCTTCCTCTTAAGGCTCCATGGTCAGACTCTCTAGGCTTTGTCTTTCTTCCCAGGGCTCTGTTTCTATCTGGGCTCAGTTGTAGAGTATCAGGCAAATGGCTCATCTCTTTTCCCAGGGCCTTCTCTCCTTCCACATGACCAAGCGCCTCTGTGTGCTTACTTCCCGGGGCTCCAGCTCAAAAACGCCAACCTCCCTTCTCTGCGGTGCAGTTTCTCTGTGAGTCCCCAACCACCAAGGGGA
Organism: Cabassous unicinctus; assembly: GCA_029593785.1. Taxonomy (NCBI): domain Eukaryota; kingdom Metazoa; phylum Chordata; class Mammalia; order Cingulata; family Chlamyphoridae; genus Cabassous; species Cabassous unicinctus. The sequence goes on along the minus strand of JAQZBX010071193.1, from coordinate 8,370 downwards.
TGGGGATGTAACATCCTACTGACATGGCCCAATCAAAACCTTAATCATTATTTAATCAAGTAAAAGCAAAACCTCTGAATCCAATACACTCTAATATGCCCAGAGGAAAAGACCAGTTTACAAACATAATCCAATATTTCCTTTTGGAATTCATCAATAATATCAAACTGCTACAATAGGGAAAGGTATTTTCTTTCTTTATATTTCTCTATAGCTGCTGGCATTCAAGGTTATCTCTGGCATAACACTAGCTGGATAGAAGCTTAGGGAATATATGCCACAGTGGCTAAGTTCTGTGATACTACTTTATAATCTCAAAAGGTCCAGAGTGCAACAAAAGGTTACAAGACATACTAAGAAACAGCAAATGAAAGCCCAGGCAAAGGAGCAAGATAACACATTAGAAACCATCAATGAGAGGAACTGGCTTTGTACTTAACAGATAGAAACTTTTAAAAAATTGTCCTAAATATGGTCAAAGAGCTGAAGGAAAACACAGAAAAAAAAACCAAAGGAAAACTGGAAAATGACACAAAGAAATTATCAGTTAAGTGACAGAAATCATAATAAGCAAAAAACATATGAAGAGCAAGCAGAAAAAAAATTCCCTATTGGGGTTCAACAGCAGATTGGAGATAGCAAAAGAAAACTTGTTAATCAGACAGAGAAAATTATTCAGTCTGAAGGGAAAAAAAGAATAAAGAAAACTAAATAGAGCCTGAGAGACCTGTAGGGCACCATCAAATGTATCAATATATACATTATCAGAGACCCAGAATGAGAAGAAAGAGATAAAAGAGACAGAAATAATATTTGAAGAAATAATGGCTGAAAACTTTCCAAATTAAAGTAAAGCATGAACATCTAAGCAGGTCAACAAACACCAAACACGATAAACCCAAACAGATCCACACCTAAACACATTATAATCAACTGTCAAATGCCAACAACAGAGAATTCTGAAAGTCACAAGAGAGAAGGAACATGTCATGTACAAGGGAACCTCAATAAGGTGCCAATTTTTCAAGAAATCATGGAGGAATTAAGCCAGTGGGATGACATATTTAAAGAGCTGAAAGGACTTCAAAAGACTGCCAATCAAGAATTCTATATCCAGAAAATCTGTCTTTAAAAATGAGGAGAGATGAAGACATTCCCAGATAAACAAAAGCTGAGGGAGTTTATCACCACTAGAGCATTTTTATAAATAATGCTAAAGGGAGGTTTTCAGATGGAAAAGAATGGATACTGTACACCAAACTGAAGCCACAGGAAGAAATAAAAGTCTCCAAGAAAGGTAAAGAACATGGGTAAATATAAGTGCCAGTACTTTTATAATTTTGGTTTGTAACTCCACATGCTACTTCTTAAAAGATCTAAAATGCAAATGCATAAAATGTAATGATAAATTTATAATTTCAGACTAATAACAATAAATGTGTAATTTGTTACAAGAACAACATGAAGCTTGGGGTAAGGGAAACAGGCATATAGGAACAAAGTTTATGCCTGCTATTGAAGTTAAATTGGTATCAAATGAAGTGACATTGTTAAAGATTTAGAATGTTAAGTTTTGCTCTATGGTAACCACAAAGAATATATCAGAAAAATATGCACAGCTGGAAATTATAAAGAATTCTAAAGAGTTCATTATAAAAGATTTAATTAACTAAAAAAAGCAGTAATTAAAGAATTGAGGAACAATAATGGTTAAGCATACATAAACCCTCATATCTATGGCCAATTGATTTTTTGGCAAGAGAGCAAAGTCAATACAATGGGGAAAGAATAGTGTCCTCAATAAGTGGTGCTGGGAATATGGGATAATCACTTGCAAAAGAATGAAGGTGGATCCCTACCTCACACCATATAGAAAATTTAACTCTCCATATACTAATGACCTATGCATAAAGCTAAAATTATAAAACTCTTAGAAGAATATATAGGGAAATATCTTCAGGGCCTTAGACAATATATTCTTAGACTTTACACACACCAAAATCATGATCTACAAAGGAAAATCAGATAGATGGACTTCATCAAAATTAAAAACTTTTGTGCATCAAAGGACATTTTCAAGAAAGTGAAAAGATAATCAAAAGAATGGGTGAAAATATTTGGAAACCACATATCTATGTCTATCTATCTATCTATATATAGAATCCCCACAACTCAACAACAAAAGACAACCCAAGTAAAACATGTGCAAAGGTCTTGAAAAATCATTTTTCTAGTGAAGATAAACAAATGGCAAATAGGCACATGAAAATATGGCCAACAACATTCAGCATTAGGGAAATGCCAAAAATGACTAAATAAATAAGCATGAGATACTACTTCACATCCACCAGAATAACTATTAAAACAAACAAACAAAAAGACCAGAAAGTAGTGTTGGTGAAGTAGTGAAATAGGAACCTTTGTATATTGCTGGTGGGAATGTTAAATGGTGGTTACAGCCACTATTGAAAACAATTTGGCAGTTCCTCAAAAAGTTAAACATAGAACTACCATCTGATGTAGCAGTCCTATTTCTCAGTATATAACCCAAAGAATGGAATGCAGGGACTAGGGCAGGGCTTTTTTTCACACCATTGTACATAGCAATCTTATTTACAATAGCTAAAAGCTCCAGGCAATGCACATACCTATCGACAGATGAATGGATAAACAAAATGCAGTTTGAAAATACAATGAAATATTATTTGGCCTTAAAAAGAACGAAGTTCTAAAACATGATACATGATGACCCTTGAAGACAAACATGTTGAATGAAATAAGTTAGACACAAAAGGACAGATATCATATGATTCCACTTATGTGAAATAACTAAAATGTGCAAATTCATAAAGACATCATGTAGAGTACAGTTTTACTGGGGGGAGGTTGTGAGGAGTTAATGTGTGAAGGATGCAGGGTTTCTGTTTGGGTGTCAGAAAAATTTTGGTTACCGATGGTGATGAAGGTAGGACAACATTGTGAATGTGACTGATCACACTGAATTGTATACTTGGGAGTGGCTGAGATGGGAAATTTTATATTGTATATATGTTTCCACAATTTAAGAAAATACACTAAAGAGACAATGACAATTAGAGGCAATCATGTTCCTGTATTGAACCTAATAATGGAGGAGAGAATGTTCCAAAGGACATTATCGGGACAATTTTTAAAAGTGGAATTTAGACTTTATCTTTATATCAATATTAAATTTCTTGAACTTGATAACTGTACTTATTGAGGTTACATAAGTGAATATTCTTGTTTTTAGGAAATATGCATGGAAATATTAAGTGTTCAAGGAGCATATTTGCAACCTACTTTCAAAAGTTTAGAAAATAAATAGACTAGTGGATGGATGGATGGATGGATGGAGCAAATGAAATAATAAATGTAGCAAATGCTAAAAGCTGGTAAATCTGGGTATCTTGGTAGGAGGTATATATATTCGTGTTCTCTCTATAGGTTTTGTATTATTTTTGCCACTGGCCTGTAAGTTTGAAATTATTTCAAAATAAAAAGCTTAAAAGAAAGATGCCTCATATCCCAAGCCCATGTGACAAGGAGAATGGTGATAGTGTCATTAACACACAGGTAAAACAAGAACAGTGACATAGTTTTTTCAGATAAGTGAAATAACCATGTGAAAATTTTTAACACACAGTTGGAAAGCTTGGCATAGAAAGGTCATGTCACTGGACCAAGAGCTAAAGATCTGGAAATGGATAAATCCCTATTAGGAATTTTACCACAGTGTCCTCCAATGTGGTAGGCATATCACTGAGAGATTTCAAAAAATATCTATCAGTCCTTTCCCCTCCCTCCTTTAATCTCTTCATGTGGGAGAGGGGAAGCTTGGACATGTGTGCTGGTCTGAAAAGGATGTTTGGTATGTTCTATACTCTAGTCCACCCCACCCACATATCCTGACAGAGAACTGTCATTTTAAAAAGAGCAAAGGGCTAAGGGCCAAACATCCATATTGAGAATCAAAAGAAACATAGCCAGTATAAAACTCAGGAAAAAATGGTCAGAAAAGTAGGGAAAGGAGAAAGATAATGTAGCAGCCCACACATGAAGGGTTTCAAGAGAGAGCTTTAAGAAGACTTGGGGAGAGTCACACATATGATCATATGAGTCACTGAATTTAGCTACTGGGAACTCCTTACAGTCAACACGAAAGTCCAAAATGCTTGACATGGGCATGTGGTATGATGGGGAGGTTAAACATAATCCAATGGCTGATTTTCATCCTTATGTGTATTGTTCTATTAGTCACTCAACAAAGAAAATAGCCCTGGTACATCTCGGTTCTAAGAAAATTGCTGCTCGGAAAGATACACAACTTACAACAATAGATTTAAAGTATCCCAAATAGAAGATTTCACATTAGGATATCAATGCACAAATCACAAACAAAATTTTTGAATCTTCATGGTGTTGAGGTATTGGACAGGCAATTTAGTTTTCATCTCTTCTCTCTACAAGGTGCAAAAGTGCAGTTTATCCCAGACGTCTAGACAGACATAAATGTCTTCTGGGAAAGTACTTACTCTCCAAATGTAGCAGTTTGATATTATTGATGAATTCCAAAAAGAAATACTGATTATGCTTGTAAATTGGTCTGTTCCTCTGGCCTAGTGATACCCTTAGATTGTATTTGATTCATAGGTTTCACTTTTACTTGATTAAACAATGATTAAGGCTTTGATTGGGCCATGTCAGTAGGAGTTCCCACTCCTTTGACTAACAGAGAAAACAACAAGGCAGAGGAGTTAGTTGGAGTTTTAATGTTGGAGTCCCAGGAAGTAAACACACAGAGAAGTAGATACATGAGGAAAGAGAGAAGGCTCCATTAGACATGGCAGAGGACCCTGGAAGACAGAGGAGCCATTCACCTGAGAGTTTACAGCTGACCTTGTGGAGAGAACAGAGCAGCTGAACCCAGAGAGGAACGAGCCCGGGAGAGAGACAAGACTTATCCCAGCCTACAGCTGATATTGGAAGAAGCTGGGACCACTGAGCCTTAAGAGGAAGAGGACGCCTGAACCCTTGCAGGTGTCGGCAGCCATCTTGCTCCAACACGTGACAACAGACTTTGGTGAGAGAAGTAACTTATGCTTTATGGCCTGGTAACTATAAGCTTCTACCCCAAATAAATACCCTTTATAAAAGCCAACAGATTTCTGGTATTTTTGCACCCCTTTGGCTGCCTAATACACCAAAACATAGACCTCTATGCTACAGCAGTCCCTCCAATTCTCTACCCCATACACTGCTTCTCTTTTGGGCAGATAGTATGGAGAAGAAACATTTCCTCATATACATGCATATTTAAAAGTCCATTCTGAGTCATTCTCAGATTACTATTTACATAGAAGATCTTCACATTTATTAACATAGCATTTACATTAAAAGAAAATTTCAATATGTTAGCTCTTCGTAGATGACTGTCTACCAGTTCTTTATTTCTCATCTAGATTGAAGTAAATCACTGTGAAATATATTTTTAATAAACAGAATGACAAAGCAAATACATTATTATTGATAATTATATTGCCAAAATCTATAAATGACGTAAAGAAAGCATGGAGCCTCATTCCTCTCCAACTTGCAGAGAGGATTGGAAGTAATTTTCTAATTCAAACCTAAACACTTATGGTAATTTTAGAGAAAATTAAGAACACTACTGGTAATAGAACCCACATTTGATTTTTACAATATTCTAATACTGTAATCATACTCAATTCCACATTTTACCTTGGTTGCATAAACATAGTCCTTGGATACACCTAGATGAAAATCTTTTCTAAACCTAATTGTCATTTCCCTTTAGTTATTAGGAAACCCTAGCAATTAAGAGCCATATCCTAAAGAAAAAAAAAAAAACGTTAAATTAAAAAATACAAGGAACCCCAGGTTTCACAGTGGGAGAGAAGAAGAAAAGCGATTTCAAGGCAGTGTGAGTGAAGCCGGAACTCCAAAGGTGATGAGAAACCATGTACCTCCCACTAGGAGACTAGACGGAAGTCCCAGAAAGATGCTTAGGGAGGAGGTGAGGGGTGACGGAACCAGCAGAATCTGAAAACAATGTCCTGTCCTAATTAGTAAAAGAGGCAGGAGCTGCTTTGTTCATTATTTGGAGACATTCAGTCTAATTTATGCATGGATTAAATGTGTGTCCAGTGAGGCGAGCTGGTCCATGGGAAGATGGCTGAGCAGAAATGGCTCCTATGAGCCATCAGCATGTTTCACACTGAGACCATACCCTTGCCTGCTCTTTTGTCAGTTTCCCTCATCAGGTTGAGAGTTCTGTTTGGCGAAGAATTACGTGTTATTCCTTTGTCCAGGATAGTACAGAAGCCAGCTCATAGGAGGTGCTCCATAAATGTTTATTGGCTCAATTAGTGATCCATGTTGGTAGAATTTATTCTGATTTTTAATTTTTAATTAAAATTAACAGAACTAACCTATAAGTAAGGAAATTGAAACTCAGATTTGTTAAGAACAGTGGTCTATGACTGAAAATCTAGATAGTAATAAATCTTGGACTCAGACCGGGAATTTAGCTCCTGGAAGAAGCCCCTGGGAGAATGTCAAGGAGTCTATGTTGTGTACCCCTCCTTTTAGGTTGATTGCTTCAAAAGATTTTACGTTCTCATACAGAATAGTGGGTGCTGCAGCATACTAATAGGATAATGAGCCACGACAAAGTGGTCTAGGAAGAAAAAGTCTCATGGGACTCGGACTGGACCATTCCTTAGACTTTTAATTCCTGTCTCTTTGATGCACACTAAATAAGCTCTAATGCAATGCCTACTTAAAATGTGTTCTTGGTTCGTTTTTACTAAAATACAGATGTTTACTTTTCTTTAAGTGATTTAATATCACTTATAGGGATAAAATAAAGAGAAAGTTAGCTGCCTACTTCTTAGAGAAAGTTTTCCTTACATTCCTAGAGCAGAGTGGTTAAAAATATGGATTCAAATCCCGACTGCATTATTGACTTATTTTGTGACCCTAACCAAGTTACTTCTCAGAAAATCAGTGTCCTCATATGTAAAATGGAAAGAGTGATAGTATCTATTTGTCTTGAAAATTAAATGAAATAATATTTATAAAAGTGCTTAAAAGAGTATCTGGCACTTAGTGCACACTGTACTATAATTTCTTAAGTAAATAGATAAATTAAAATGTCATTGATGCAAACCAGATGATGGAGAAGCTATAAAAGATTAATGAAAACCTTTAGAGACAATGTTAGATTGAAGAGGCATGTTATATTTAACTTAAATTTTTGCAATTATTTTATATGTGTGTGGGGAAATTTTGGGACTCAGTGTTAGTCAGATACAATATTTGTTAATCATTGTCAGTCCTAGAACAGATGCAAAGGTGTATAAGCCAATATTTGACCTCAAAGCACATGTAATCTAGTTTAGGAGAACAGACTATCATTGAAATTGAAGAACATTACAAAATTTAAGTATCATTTCCTGATAACATAAGAAACACTCTCAAAGCAACCCACTACTTACAGAATTGTAGTGAAATAGGAATTATAGAGATAAGAATTCAGTTCAGGCAAGGTAGCAAAAATGTGTATAGTTGGTAAGACAGGAGCCAGGACTTGGAGGATTTGACTAGGCAGATAAGACAAAGAAAGCGTTTCTGATGTATAGGGCAATGTAAATTTAAGTTGAAACAAGAAATCAAAGGGCATATTTGGGGGAAACCAATAAGTAAAAAGCCTATTAGAGAGTTGGTTTAGAAGAGTGAATAATGGCGATATGAGTCGAGAATACTTTTTTAATTTCTTTCTTTTTCCCTGCTCCCATTCACAAGCAAGAACTTGGGCTGACCCATGAAGAATAAGTAAAGCTAAGATTCCTGGTCCAGTTTGCAAACAAGTCCTGGCCATGGAAGAAGGAAAGAAGGGGAGAATGAACAACTGCCTTGACCAGCCAAGTTGTTAGCTGGCTTCCATCAGATATCCTGGGTTTGAGGTGTGAGTGGTAAGACACAAGCCTGAGCAGGTAGGTGGAGCCCCTTAGGGGCTTAGGCTGAGGAGTGTGGACTTTAGCATATGGGCTATCAGAGTCAATGAAAGATTGTTTTTAAGGACAATAATTTGATAACTTTCTACTTCTCACTTTATATCTGTGATTTTTGTTTCTATTATTATTGCTTTCATTAATACTAATTTTAAGTACTTTACTATTATTTTTAAATTATGACAAATATGCTTAAATTTTATTTAAATTGATGGTTTTTCTGTACACTTGGTGTCCATTAAGTGGTTTGCAGATGTCCAAAGATTAAGAAACAGCGATACTTAGAATAGATTGGAGTAGGCAAAAAAAAAAAAAA
>JAQZBX010071192.1:0-15280 GCA_029593785.1 Cabassous unicinctus | reverse complement strand
TTTTTTTTTTTAAAAGCATTGCTTTTTTTTACACATTTCTGTAAAACTCCAGTTTAGTTTTACATAGGCCCATGAAAGTGCTTGGCCACCTGGATCAAATCTTCCTACCCAAAAGCCATTTTCTATAAGCAGCCCCAAAGCATCTGTGGGCTCTGAGTTGTCAAGATTAGTCTGGATATGATTGCTATGATGTTTTCAAAGCCAGGAAGGAAGGTCTAACCTTGGAGTGGAACTCAGCTGCAGATGGAGAGCATTGAAGCTCAAGGGAGTGCCAATTACAGGCAATTTTGTGAAAATAGGGCCGGAAAGGAAGTTCTCTTAGAACGTTATACTGATTATCCTCATGGCACACAGAAATGTTTCTTTAAACCATCCACCTATTCGTGTTGACATAAACCCCCTGGGCATCCCTCAACCCAGCACAGAAGTCAAGATGCAATGAACAGCTATTCCCTTTAGTGTGCCTAATTGTGGGTATCAGCTGTATACTTAGCAAGTATCAATTTTTGATGCATTGCAGCAATAACCATGAAAAGGATACTATCTTCTCAGTGAAAGTGGGCTGCCAGAGCCTCTACTCAAAAGCAAACAAAAGCCTGCAGCGGTAGCTTTAGTAAGATGCAAATCGAAAGGTTGATTCCTGTACTTCACAGTCCCCTAGAAAAATTACAGTCAATCGTGGTCTTATTTTCTGTGATTTTCTTGTCTTTCCTTATTCTAAGTGACCTTGTTGTTGGTTGGTCCTTCAAACTTTGGGAATCCTTTAGATTCTGTTTACATGGAAGGAATGGTTATCAGTCCTATTCTGCAGCTGATTTAATAAATAACCTTGGACACCGTTCCAAATTTCATTATCCTGGAAAAAGCTCTAATTCACAAGCTATGGAGAAGATTAAAGAAGTCATATAAACAAGGAAAGTAGAGAGTATAAGCAAAAAAAAACCAAGGTGTATAAGATATGAAGAAGATGACAATGACGATGACAAGAAGAGAAAGAAAGGAAATGATAGTGGGTATACTTTTTACAAGCAAAGGTTTTTATTACTCTACCAGCTCTCTACTTCATTTTATTTTATTTTTTTCCCCACTCTGTATTTTCGGGGTACTTGAGATTTGTCTGCCAAGTGTTTCTGAATCCCAGGTAACTGAAGTCTAAGTACTCAGTTTCAGGATGGCTCACAGGCTTGTAATTCTTCTCACCTTTCCCAGCAATTAAATGCAGTCCCCTTAACTTGACCTTGTCTTAACTAGCACAGACACTCAACAAAAGTAGAACTAAAGGTTCTACCTTAATGTGCTTTTGTTTTGAAGCTTAGTAAAGGACTTAAAGCATATTTATCAAATAATTGCAATCTATGGAATTTGCAATGCTGGAGCATGAAAGTATATTTATATAAAGGAGGATCCAAGACACTAAGGCTCTGAAATGGCAGATGGGCTAGCTTTTTGTCCAACAGGTTATTTAATGGCCTTGATCATATAATTTGACGGAGGCAATGCCTTGGACACCATAATATTGCTCAGTACAGGGAAAGTTTAGTTTCAAAGTTTCAATGACTTTCAACATTGTCAGGAGATAGTACTTCTTAAAGCTTCCAAAAGATTACTGGGTTTTTATCTTCTACTCTGCTAGTCCACGAAACACAGAAGGGAAAAGACGACTAAGTTATAACCTCAGTGTTATTAGGAACCATCTGGGTGACAGTGGGCAAGTTATTTCATCATCTATATTTTGACTTTCCAGCCTAATCACTTACCAATGTTTAAGATGTGAAAACAGTTTCTTTCCCTAAATTTAGGACCTATCCCTCCTTCATCTCTTAAGCCTGACCAGACAAGTGCAATTTATTCTTTAGCAAATGCAAACTCTAATGGACAGTTAGACTGCTCAGTTGTGGCCCCCAATTCGATTATGTCAGCATTATAGAAGAAACAGTTTCTCCTAACCCAGGCCAATTGAGCTCTGAGTGCAGGCAAAATGATTTCAAGGAGCCGCCTGTGAAGATAACAAGGAGGATCCTGCAGCTCCTGTTAATCACCAGCACTTCACACACTGATGCGCTAAGTACAGAGACAGTCACTCTTAATCAGGGCAGACAGCCATATCCTCCTGGGGACTGGGAGAAAACGACAGGAGGGTGACATCCACTCCACAGGAGAGGTCACGAAGCCACGCAAAGTATCACCAAAGAGGTGTTCAAATAGGCAAAAGGCCTCATAAATGAATACTATCATCATATTGTCCAAGGAGGGAGGGGCGTGGGATGCCCAGGATATTAGGGAGTATCTCCACTGGACACTCTGGACAAGGAAAGGACCCTCTCCCACTCTTCCTTCCCAGCTCTCGTGGGACTAGGTCCTGAGATCCCTATTCCCTAATCCTGGCAACCCTTCCCAGTCACATAGAAGGTGTTCCCTCCTAAAGCTCGATCACCTCACACACAACAGTCGGCATTCCTGGACTTATTTGTGGTTGGAGAAACTGGAGCCCAGAGAGGCTCATGTGTCTTTTAACATGAATTTCCTGTAACCAAGTTTAGTTGCAAAAGCCCTGGACTGGGCTAATCTCAGTGGCATTATTGATTCACTGAGTCACCAAGGGCAAACTACTTCCTTGGGGCCTTTCTTTCTCCAACTACAAAATGGAGTTAATATTGACCCTACAAAGGTACTATGAGAAGAAAGCAAAATCTATGTCAAAATGTTCTGGGCTACTCAGAGTTCAGGAGCTCTTCATACCCAAGTAATGATTACAGCAGAACCCAGTTACCATAGAGGTCTTGGAGAACAAGACCTTAGCCGTGCAGCTCCCTAATCATCTAAGGAGGGTGGTATAACGACGTGGTTAAGACTGTGAGCTCTAGAGTCAGACTTCCTGGGTTCAGTTCTGACTCTACTTACTATGAGTCCTCAGACAAGTTATTTAAGCCTCAGTTTTCCCATCTATAAAATGAAGAGCATAATAAATAGCACTTATCTCACAGGACTGCTAAGGGAATAAAGTAAAATAATTCATATATAAATAGCTTAGAACAGTCTCAGGCACATAGGAAGAAATAAAAAAAAGCTGGATAGTATTTGACTTAATATAAGGCTTAGAAAATGCAGAGTAGATGAATAACAGTTACTACATCACCTTCCTGCAATATTCTGCTATCTAGCCCCTGGTGAACGCGCAACTGAAAAACAAAACAAAACAGCTCAGGGTTAAAACGCCCTAGATGAAAAGCATGCTGGCTATATGTGTGGGTAAATAAAGGAAGGCCCACAGATATAGAGTCATCACTGTGCCAGGACCGCCCTCTGCCAGGAAAGTTGAGACACCTGGACCCCTATACTCAACCAGAAGAGGCAGCCCTTTTCCCCACAGTGAACTGTGTGGTACAAACAATAACCACATCAGAGGCCTGCTGTAAGCAATGTGCCATGGGCCACGTGCACAGTACCTGATGTGATGTGCATCAGCAATAGTTGTTTTTTCTACACTACGATCAATAGCAGGGCTTTGTGGAACACTCTGGCAAAAGATCTCCCCACTGACCTCCAACGACCCACAAGCATCCCTGCAAGACACATTTCCTCAGGGTCTGCATCTCATCTACCATCTACAGCCCTTTCCTCTTCACCTTTTAAAGATTCCTATTTCTTGCCAATTAAAACTCCCTCCCAAGCGAACTATTATCTCCTGAAACCAGAAATGCTTTACAAAACAGTAAATCACCTCGTTTGGAGGCTAACCAGGATGGTGTGCAAAACCCTTGCAGACGTGGTCCCACCCCTTCCCAATTCTGCTTCCTTTGCTGAACAATTCATTTCTCTTTCCTGGCTTGGAAACTGGCCTCCCAACTACAGTTCAGGAGCAAAAGGGCAACAGTCTGGGCTGTCTGGAAACAACAGCATGGCTCTGGGCCAACAAAGGGCATGAGAACCAACTCGGCTCCCCTACACCTCAGAGCTACATGAGCCCTTCTGCTCTCCAAACCTGAAAGGCTCTCATTCTCCAGCCTCAGTGGCTTTTCTTTCTCTCCCTCTCCCTAGGCCTTTCTCTCTCAGTCCTTTACTATTTAGATCAGCTTAGCTTAGCCTCAATCACATTTTCACTTTCAGCTTTTCTGTCCACTTTACTATTACCTAGAAGTGGAGTGGTAACTTACCCCTTTTCCCTCTCTCCTTTCCAGTTCTAGCTTTTTCCATCCAATTCCATGATTTGCATTTTAAAAGCCTGGGAATGGAGTGCGGGGTTGGGGTCTGGGAAGGGCATAAATCTTAGAGAAAGAGGCTAAACGAGCAAAGCATAATCTCTGAAGGATGAGGTTGGGAAATGGGACACATATGAACATAAATCTTGACCCTATCACAACATTCGTATTACTCCCATTTGACAAAGAACCTACAGATCTATTAAAGATGCCTTAAGACACAAGATAACCTGCACAGCATCAGAGGTGGGATATGCAGAAAGGCATTGGGAAACATGGTCCTCGTACAAAGCCAGGCTTTGGTTTGTCTTTTAGAATGGTAGACTTGTAAGGGCCCTTAAAGGTATCAAAACAGTGTTTTCCAAAATTTGTTTTGCAGAAAAACGGCTCCCAGGATGTTAACACATATTACATAGGGAAAAAATATGATTCCATGGCCCAATCAGTTTGGGAAATGCTGAACTAAACATGCTTATTCCAGATGTCTTGATTTGTAGCCCACAGATCATCATTACAGATTTATAATGAGAGGTCACTTTAATAAATGGCAATGACTCTTTTCTATCCCACGCTAGGGCGAGCACTACTTGCAGTACTGTCTACCTGCTCCCATTCTAGAGCTCTTAGCCAATGGCTGATACCTCTCCAAGTGTCCACAAGTAGTGAAGTACAATGTTCACATGAAACAAAGAGTTTCATTAAATAGGAGCAATGACAGGCTACGAAGATAGTTCCCCCAGGTCTGGCGTTAGAATAGCCACCTCAAAATCTCCCTTTCTCTCAACAGAGATTGGCCTAGGTCTGGGGTGCCTTGCAGCCATCAGAGGAAAATAAAAGGCGACCAATGACTGCACCTTTACCTTCTTCTTGGATTTAAAGACGTTACATCTGAATATGTTGCTGGCACCATCTCGAGCGATATAGCTGAAGATCTTCAAGTCTTGGGAATCATGAGAGACGTAGAAGATTCTATAGGAAAAGCAACAGAAAAATGCAGGGAAAAGGGCATTAGGCTCAAATCTCCAATAAGGAAACCTCTGTTTAAGGACACCCTGAAGACAAAACTCAAAAAAGCCAAGTTATTAGAGAAAGTCATCTTCTGGTGGGATCAAAAAGCACAATGAACTTAATCTTATTTTTCAACTTAGATTTTTGCAATACCTCTAAATAAAGTATCTCACTGCTTTCTTGCTCACCTATGGTCAATCCATTTTCTACACTGCTACCAAAGTGCTATTTTTAAAAACATGAATTACATATCATAGTTTCCCTCTTTAAATCATCCAAAGGCTTCCTATTGCCCTCAGGATAAAGTCCAAACTTCGTACCATGAAGCATCTGCCTCTCTGTTTTCATCTCCAGAGCGCTGACCTACATAGTCCTTCAGAACTAGTCTCACACACCTCCCTGCCTTTGCAACTGCAGTGAACACCCTGGGCATCCTTCAAAATTCTGTTCAGAGAAGCCTTCCCTGGACCCCCAGTCTGAGCTGCCGGACCGCCTTGGGCTCCCCTTTGCCACAGTATGATGTTCATACTTGAAGGGACAAGGACCACATCTGCGTATTCCCAGTGCGAGCTTGACGACTGGCACGCACGAGGTTCTTGATACGTCCACTCTCGTTAACGAGCACCCACAGTGGTCTGCCCAGCTATTCGTGTTACCCATAGGAAGTAGGTTCAGTTGGTTCAGATGCATAGCTCATAAAATTCCTTTTTTTTTTTTTTAGTTATTATTTATTATGTAATGCCCTAAAGACAAAAAACTGGATTTAAAACTCACAGAGCAGATATGAACGTGAACTGGCATGCCAGCTAGACAGAGAGAAGGCAGCAAGCTAAGGTTAACTTTAGCTTGACAGACAAACAACCTTTTCAGCAATCTGCCGACAATTCTGTGCATGGCTGCAGCCACCCTCTTTGGACTGAAGCTCTCTGGAGACTGCTCTGCTATGTGTTATTAAAAGTAAATAACCTCAAGCTAAAAGTTGGCCAGTTAGAGCTTAGAAAAGTTTCTGTCAATATAACACAGAAAGTTTTCCATGTGACCTCATTCATCAACAAACTAAATTCCAGGCCTCAGGTCCAAACTTTCAGATCTAGAAATAAGTTCCAAGAACCCTTATTTCTATATTACTTGTTTTTCTAAAGAACTGTGATTGTGTGTGTAATGGGGGAGCAGTTTGAAACTTTGGCGGGGGGTGAGGGGGGATGTAAGTGCTCAAGAGAATAAGGAAAAATTTCCCTTTCTCCCTCCTTCATACTTATCCTCAAATCTTGTGGGGTTTTGACCCTGCTTCCAAAAAAAAACATCTTGGTCAATTTTCTCAACTTTCAGTAAAATTATCAAGGGTAGTAAACCAAATAGTTCATATTGTTCAGAGAGCTAATAATACTTACTGAAGTTTTGTTCACCCTTCAGATTTTCTAAAATTTCTTATTTTTATTTCAAAAGATACACAGTATAATTTTCACTTGCTAATCAAGGTATTATGCTTTAAAGCCACAGCATTAAAATTTTCTGCAGATTGTTATATCGAGATGTTTAACAAAAAGAGAACATTAGAGAAACTGGATTTCAGGTTCATCAACAAGTTGGGATTCCTATTGGCAGAGTGGTAAAGAACCACTAGACTGAGTGTCACCCCCCACACACTCCCATCCCGCCCCCTCTCTGTTAACCTAGTGACAAGCTTGTTTCACTTAGGATCATGGGGGGTGGGGTGGGATTTAGAGTAGAAAGAGAACTGTGAGATCATCTGGCCTGGATCCAATCTCGCATCCCTGTCGTTCAGGGTTTCTCTCTGGGATTGGCAATCCATGCCCTTTTTGGGAGGTTCTAACTATTGAAAATGTTCCCTTATGTTGAATAGAAATGTACCAACAGGAATGCAGTAGAGAAAAATGGCTGAGAAAACTGGCCCTGAGGTGGGACAGATCTGGATTTCAATCCAGGCTCTGCACTTACTAGCTGTGAGACCCTGAGCATTACCTTGATTTCAGTCTGGTCTTCACCTGTGAAATAAAGATGCTCATAGTACCCTATCTGATCCATGGGGTTTAAAGAATGAATGCACACAGGGATTACCTGAGAGCAAATGGTTAATAACAGTAACTGCTACTACTCCTTCAACACAACTGCTCTAGTTCTGTCCTTTGGGGCCTTAGAGAACAAGGCTAATCCTTCTTCCAAACCGCAACCATCTGAATATTTGGAAACAACCACCATGAGAGAGGCTGCTCAATCTATTGCACCATCTCAGCTCCATTCTGCTGCATCTCTTATTGTCTCTCTTCTGTGTCTCTTTCTTGTTGTGTTGTCTTGCTGTGCCAGCTCTCCGCACAGGCCAGCACTCCTGCGCGGGCCAGCATTCGTGTAGGCCAACACTCCATGTGGGCCAGCTCGCGGCTCGGGCCAGCTTGCTTTTTCACCAGGAGGCCCCGGAAACAAACCTTGGACCTCCTATATGGTAGACGGGAGCCCAATTGCTTGAACCACAACTGCTTCCCTACACTCCTTTCATTTTTAAAGCGAAACACTGCGTCTTCCTTCAAGAGTTCCTTAACCGACCATTTCCTGGATCGCTTATTGCTCTGGAAGGTTTGTACTGTGGAAACAGCTTTAGGATGAGAAAGATTCAGTTTCAGGTCTTAGTGTTCCCACTTTCTCGCCGTTGGCCTGCGGCAAATTACTCGGTTGTCATAAGACTATGCTTCCTCATTTAAAAATATATGTATTAATAACATCTTCATAGGGTAGTTTTAAATATTAAAACACACACACATACCATATTTAACACAATTCCCAATATGTGGCAGGTTGCTTGTCTGGTCAATATGAGTTCCATCTTCCTTGTTAGCCTTTTCTGTACACGCTCATATTTGCTAATGACTCTCCTAAAATGTAGTTCACAAAACTGAATGCACTGAAAAGGATGGAGTATATTTGGATAAATATTTTCTATGCACAAAAACTAATTTTTAGCAACACATACCTGATTATGTTGTTTGTTTAGTTACAGCACTGTACTGCTGGTTCAGGCTGGGGTCAACTCAAACATTTAAACCTAGTTTGTACAACTGCTAGTTCTCAAGGCAGGTTTCCTAAGAGTATTGGGGTAATTGGTTTTTAGGACTGGCTCATGGTGATCACTATTTCCTTTTCCTGCTTCTCAAAGACCAGATGGTTAATGATCCTTTTTAGAATTTTGCTCAGGGGCAATGACAAGTTAACTAGTCTGTAATTCCTGGACCCAGATTTTCCTCTTTCTACAAAGCAAGTTTTATTCTGTTCATCTTCTCTTTTTTCTCTTTATTAGAGAAGTTGTGGGTTTTCAGAAAAATCATGCATAAAATACAGGATTCCCATACACCATCCCAACACCAACACTTTGCATTGGGGTGGAACATTTGTTACATTGATGATAAAACATTTTTATAATTGTACTATTAAAGTCCATGGTTTAACTTAAGGTTCACTGTTTGTGTAGTATAGATCCATGGATTTGGTTGGTTTTTTTTTTTAATTTTTTATTCTGTTACCATATATACAACCTAACATTTCTCCTTTTAAACACATCCAAATATATATTCCAGTGCTGCTAATTGTGGTCACAGTGTTGTGCTACCATCACCACCATCCATTACCAAAACATTACCATCAATGCAAATAGGAATACTGTACATTTTAAGCCTTAGCTTCCCATTCCCTATCCCCAACCTGTTCCCTGGTTACCTATATTCTAGATTCTGACTCTATGAGTCTGCTTACTCCAATTGTTTAAAATCAGTGAGATTATGCAATATTTGACCTTTTGTGTCTGGAATATTTCATTCAACATAATGTCTTAAAAGTTTATCCACATTATCACATGTATCAGGACTCCATTCTTTTCATGGCTGTAAAATATACCATTGCATGTATAAACCACATTTTATTTCTCCATTCTTCAGATGATGGGCACTTGGGTTGCTTCCATCTTTTGGCAATTGTGAATAATGCTGCTATGAACATTGATGTGCAAATATGTTTCTGGTATTCCTCTCTTATCTCCTCCATTTCCCATGACTTTGCAAAGGCAATCAATCAAGATTCTGCAATCACATTCATCAGGGCCTTTTCCAGAGACCCAATGCACTCAGAGTTTTGATTCTCTCCATAATGGTTGTTCCTTTGTACTTTGCCTTTGTTTTAAGCTCTGCTTTCCATATTTTGTACTTTCCAAAGAATATTTAATGAATCAATAGTGTCCTAATTTTTCTTCATGGTTTCTGCCATTGTCCATCTCTTTGAACATAAAGAACTCTAAAATGACATGGCCACATTCTGAGATATTAGTATTCTACCCTAATGCCCTCACCTCCATGAGGACTGCCTGCTGACTTTAGAAACTACCTGGCTACAAAGAATGTGAAAGGTCTTGAGTCACCTGCAAGGTTTCCTGAGCTCACATCTGTGCTTCCCCTCTCCAAGTTCCACAGAGGTGCCCCTGTGCCCCTTCCTGATCAAGACCTGCTGGGTCACATCAAGCCCACCCAGAATCTAGCCTGGGATTCTCTCTCACAGCAACACAAACACAGGACCTGGGGGCAGAGGGTCTAGGCCTGTGTTGGGACCTGCCACATGGCTTCGAGCAAACTTTTTCTGCTCTCATCCTTAATTCCTAATCCATGAAGTGAGAATAATAAAAACATTCTTCAGAGTGGTTATAAGGCAAATATTCTATCACCCATTAAGTGCTGTAAAAGTGCTTAAAACTGTGGAAACAAACCTAGAATGTCAACTAGAAGCACCTCACTATCTACGTGGGGCTTGTCCAGTTTGAATATGGCAGAGAGCTTTTTCTCGCGCGGTCCTGGAAGGCCTGGCCATCCCTAACCCAGAAAGACACCCCACAGGGAGAGAGGGAGATGAAATCTCACCGGAAAAGATCAGCTACCAAATAACTTGCAGATGGTGGCAACAAAACCAAGAGGTCCAAAACTTCTGGGAGAGCAAGGAGCATGATGCAACATACGCGGAAGACAGAAATCAGCACCATCCTGGGGCTCAAGACCAACTGAGCGAGATCCAGCTATGAAGGCACCTCAGCATTCCTCCTGCCCATAGAACAGTGAGCCCTCAAGCAGCTTGTGCATTCTCCCCCTCCCCCAAAGGAATGTGTTCTCCTCAGAAGGCCTGGGGAGAGCATTACAAGGGCCAGTAGGTTAGAGGGAGGCCGCTGCAATGCTTTCACACCTGAAGCTGTAGCACTGACCACCTCCCAAACACACCCCAACACACACAAGTGTGCTGCCTAAATACTGGTGCAGAAACACAATTCCACACTTCTATCAATGCTTATAGCTCACTCTTCCCCCTGCTCCCACCTCTTATTTATTTTTAATCTAATCATCAGATCACAACATTGTCCTTCATCTGGGCCATTTTTCCCTCTTATTACTACTTTGCTCTGATTATATTTTTCCTCCCACTTCTACACAGGGCTCTTTATAACTTCAGCTGGTTTTCTTTTATTAGAAGTTATATCAATGACCATCTTCTTCATTCTTCATGTTAGCCATTCTTGATTTGATGACTGCCTCTGTCAGACTTTACTCTTTCAGGGCTGCTGCTTGGCATAAAGGAATGCTGAGAAATTCATGAAGTGGTGCCCACTGTCCATCACGGAATTGGTCCCCTTCTTTACAGACTTACTTCTTCAGATGTCCTAGGTATTGGGACATTGTCCAAGACTTGCTTGTCACCCTGACTAGGCCATATGTCACAGACCTCCCTCACCACAGGACGGTCTGGGAGGAAGCCTGGGATTCCAGAGCAGGGAGAGACCTCAAGAGAGAGTTGAGCCTATCTGCTTGATTGCGGGTACAGAAATGTTACCCTCAGAAGGCCTGGTTTCTAAGGTTTCTTCAAGGAATAAAATTATATGAATGTCTAAATTATTATTATAAAGATCTACTGTGTACCTAGAGTAAAAAATAAGCAATCAATTGAGTTGTAAAATCTGGTAAGATCCAGACAAACACATATTTATCTTTTGAAAGTCTAGTTAAGACGCCCTCACAGCCCATCTCAGCAGTTAATTTATGTTTTAATTTCACAGCTGCTAAGAAGTTCTTTCTTATGTCCCACTAAAACCTATCCTGCTTTATTTGAATCAACCACAATCCATCACATAGACTCTCTAAATGCCAAGCACTGTGCTAAGTTAATTTACTCTCAATCAGTACTTGACAGGCGGAGGGAGGAAGGGCAACGCAGGAGGGGTGGTGGGGACAGACCGATATCCCTCGCAAAACAAAGAGTCCTTAAATCATTTAAATCACTTCAAGGCTTTAAGGCCTCTGCTCCAACACTGTTAATATCTCCAAAACAATTGTCACCTGCTGCTAGTTTTCAAAAAAACCAAATCCATTAACATAAGCTGCCAAGCCTTTCTCCCAGGCTTCTCTGTTGTTTTTGGTTCATACATTTAGTTTGTTCCCATTTTCTTGGGTTAGTCCCACTTTCCCACACTTTGAAGGAAACTCAGATTTACTGAAGACTTTGCTTAGGGAAACAACTTCCATCCCAGACTCAGAGCGCAGAGAAAAAACCAACACACCGAAACAGAAGGGGCATTACTTTAACTGGTATGTACTGCGGAAGCCTTGCCTAAAGTTTTTTTTTTCTCCCTATCTCCATGAACAATTTACCCTGGTGTTTTTAAGACAGGGAATACTTTCCCTGGCATGTGGAGAGGGGTTAGGCATAAATCTTTTCAATGCAAAATAAAGCATTAACAAAGGTCCATATTCTTCCTTTATTCAGTCCTGCTTTACAACGGGAAACCACTGTGAGAGCTGCAAGGCCTCAGTTGCAATTCTAGCTCCTCTACTTTTTCAAAGCCACTCTGAGCCTCAGCTTTCTCAACTGCAAAACGGGATGAGAACAGGTTCACAGCATTGTAAGGATAATCAAGTGAAATAATTTATAAGTAGTGGCTGGCACGTGGTAAGTGCTAAAAAAAAGTTTACTAAATTGATGTGATCAAGTAAGAGTAACTGCTAATTGTATGTTTATCACGTGCCAGGCACTGCTCTAAGCACTTGACATTAAAAACTCATTTAATCCTCACAACAACTATGATGGTTAAGTTATGTATCAACTTGGCTAGTTTATGGTGTCTAGCTGTTTGGTCAAACATTGGCCTGTTACACGGTGAGGGTATTTCGTGGATTTAAATCATCAGTCGGTTGATTCCATCTATGGCTGATTATATCTACAATCAACCAAGGGGACTGCCTTCAGCAAGGAGAGGAGTCTCATTCATTCAGTCAAAGGGAGAACTGAGGGTTTCAGCAGTCAGACAGAACTTCTCTCCCTAGTTCGACCAGACAGCTTCTCCTAGGGAATTCTTTGAAACCTTCATCCGAGTTCCCAATTTACAGACTGCCCTAAAGAATTCAGACTTGCCGGCACCCACAGTCATGTGAGCCAATACCTACAATAAATCTCATATTTACACACACACGCAGATTCTGTCAGTTCTGTTTCCCTGGAGAACCCTGACCAATTCAGATGAGATAAAAATAATATGAGAGTGGTTCCTGAGAAACAGAATCTTAAAGATGAGATTTCTGAGTTGGTTCGGGGGTTTGGGGAATTGGTTCTCTAATCTGATTAGATTAAAAGGCACTGATGACTCTACTTCCAATGATCAAGGTGGCACTGATAGTTCACGGTGGGAACTGGCAATAGAGATATGTGAAATATCACCATTGGATACAGCTACTCAAATGCTTATAAGAGGCAAGGTTCAGTGTGACAGTGTATTTTATACCTTAACAGAGTTTTATGTAGTTAAGTATAATGATGTTGTTCCTAATTAGGCTGGATATAGTTGTTAAAGAGGTGAGCTCAAGGCTTCAAATTCCCAGCCTAAGCACCACATGAGGGACATGAAAGTTTTTGTGTGTGTCCTGAAAGAAATTCTTATTTCTTGTAGCTGCTGACTTGAGGATTTCTGAACTCCAGACCCAGAGTCCCATCCTGCGAGTGGCTGAATTTCAATGTAAATTGAATTCCCAACCTTGCAGGGTGCTCGCTGTTAAAGTGAGGGTATTGGTGGGGAAGGAATGGGATCCTGAAAACCGGAGTGGGGACATATAGGCTGATGATGACGACGGTAGGGGCACTGGAACCCTAGATTCTGCTGAGTCTTCTGAATGAATCTGTAATGTCTGCTCTGCGGAAGCATCCACCCCACCTCTAGCCCACCCTGAGGAATCAGCCACCTGACCCACCTGACCTCAAGCCTGCCCTAAGGGATCAGTCACACTGCATCTAGATTAGCCTGACTGTACCTGATAATCCTGTAACTGCCTACCCTGAGGACCAGCCTTCACACCTCCTTCTGAAGAGATTAACCCTGTTTCACCAGATGAAACTGTAATGGAATGTCCTGAGACAGCTGGCTTGCAAGTCACTATCTAATTCCTCTTACTACCCACCCCCACCACCTCTCTTCTTCCAGACCTGTAACTAGGCTGAAGTGTACCAACAGTCCTGAAAGGTGAGGTACAAAGTGTGACCCATGAGAAAGGTGCACTACACTCCAAAAGAACTGCATGGTTGTTCCAAACTATATAGACAGAAATCAGGGGAATATGTGTGGGAATGAATATTAAGGGTGTGGGATAATGGTGAAAGGAATAGAAAGTTGGATCAGGTGGAATGTATTGATATGGGCCCACAAAGCAGACATTCTAGATTCAATGTTGTAGCTCGAGGGGTTAGAAAAGGCTCCAACAGTTTGGGTGGTTGGCTGAAGCATGGCTCAAAATGGGAAAAATAGACCTTATATATGAACCATTTCAAGTTTCCAATCACTTTTTAAAGGTCTTCTGCTTTTACGTGGGAGTCTGGGGAAGAGGTGGGTTGGGAGGACTGCAGTGGCCAGGAACATGGGGACAGGGATACAAGGAGGCTGTGAAGAAAGGAGGTCTGGTTTGAGATTTCTTATTTTCATTTGCGGTCTGTCAAAAGCTATCTTTTCTCCTTGTCTCTCCACTACCCAAGAGCAGTTGTTAAAGGGATTATAGTGCCTTAGAGAGGTTCAGCATGACCTTTATTCCAAGAAATGCATACCTTACTCTGTACCACCCCCTTCCCTGGGCCCCATATCAGATTCTCCGGGCCTCCCCCTGAGCTGAGTGCACTGATAAAATGAGGCAAGGGCAGAGCAGTGGAACAGAGTGCTACTAAACAAGGAGGCGGATGCAGCCACCTCCTGTGGGAACTGGGAAAGCTGCGCAGTGGGCTGCTGTCTGAGGTGCTTCTTACAGAATGTGTGGACATTGGCAGGGATTGCAGGGTGGGGAACATATCAGTCAGGGTTCCTGGCAGGAAACACATAATTTAAGTAACCTGAAGAGAATTTTTAAAAGGACTATTTACAAAGGTGAGGGCAGAGTACGGGGAAATCACAGAGGGACAGTGCAGCACCTCAAGGGGCACCCAGCATAAGGAATAAAAAGGTAAGGGCAGTGGGCAGTTCCCAGAGCCCAGAGAAAGAAAAAACCACATGCAGCCTGCTGGTGTAGTCCACACAGGCCAGCCTCCCTGGGCACTGGACAAGGTAGGGAGGGGTGGAGAAAGGATCTGTGGGCCAAAGGAAAGCTATTCATCACAGACAGAGGAGAGGAGAGCATTCTTTGCAATGGAAATTGTGCATGGAAAGGCTTGGGGCTGGGGGAAGAGGGGAGCACCGATACTGCTGGAGAACTGGTAGGAATGGGAATAGAGAGGAAGGCCAGGGCTGCCTGTGAGGGCCCAGCCACAGAGCTCAGATGCACTTATGGGCTCGAAGCAGGGGAACACCACAGCGGCAGTCAAGGTGGTGTGAAGGACGAATTGGAGGAATGGAGAAAGAAGGGAGGCCAACGGAAAGGCTACTGCAATATGGAATGACTGGGGGAATGGGAAGAATCTGGACCTGAGGCTTGGCAGTCAGAAGCACTGCACTCAAATCCCTGTCCCACTGCTTACAACAGTGAGGCCCTGGGCAAGTCTTTTAATCTAAATGTTCTCATCTATAAAAA
>JAQZBX010071191.1:0-15276 GCA_029593785.1 Cabassous unicinctus | reverse complement strand
ACATGCAGAAGAAACATAGGACAAGAAGAAATTAGAAGAAAAAGTGAATGACAGAAAATTGAGGGAAATGAGAAATAAAGCTCTGTCTATGTAAGCAGTTATTAGGGGTTAACAGATTCCCACATTCAGCCTGTGTTGTTCATGCCCTAGATTTGGGGTTAAGGATGAGTTGCCTGAATTATCTTAACTTCCCAGACCCTGTGGCCCATTTAAGATAAAACCTGTTGTCTCTAACCTGATAGCACTGGAAGAAACCTTAGAGACCTTCTAGTTCAACCTCCACATTTTACAAATGAAAAAAATGATGATCCAGAGAAGTAAAGTGGGTTTACAAAGATCTCTCAGCTGTTCCATAGAACAGCTTGATCTAAACTTCAGCTCTATTTCCTAACTCACTCTTATTTTCACTGAACTTCTTTCTTAATTTTTTGAGTTTCATCTGTTAAAATGGTTGGGCAAAAAGAAAATTAAAAAAAAATTTTTTAAATGGCTGGGCAAGAAATAACCGGGAATGTATGTTGACAACCAAATGTTTGCAAATTGAATGCAAATACTATGTAAATGAGTGTGTGGTATTTCTAGCTATTGCATATGCCTGAATGTGACCTTTGGGATACTCCTTGTGGAATTCACCAGTTTTCATCTCCCTGAATCCATGAAATCATTGCACAACACAAATCCAGCTGTGTAAGCTCGCTCTGTAAGGAAGCAACAAGCTGTGGGGCTAGCTGCACTTCCCAGTGGATTCATTTGTTGAAGCAATCCTGCTGTTGTCACCCCTGACTGGGAAACAACCATTTGTTTTGATGGAATTTTTGGATTCAGTGGGCTTCCTCCGTTCCACATAATAGATACATAAACGCTCCCAGTTCAAACGCATCACCTCCTGGACACTAACACCCCCCACCCCACTCCCCCACCCCTCTATCCCACCCCACACTTCTCCTTTTGTTTCCATCCTCAGCTTAAAGGCAAACCCCACTAACTTACTGTAAAAGGCTAAAGTGAAATCGTTAATAATCCTGGACTCAACTTCTTTTAAAGGGAGCTTGCAAAATGCCATGAACTCTCCTTCACATAGTCATTGCCGTCCCTGACGAGCCATCGTAAGAATTTGAGCTCCAAGATGTTTTCTAGTGAGAGTGGATTGATGCAACTGAAACTGGACGTGGGGGGGTCAGAAGGATTGGGGTCTACACTTAGAATATTTAATAACAGAAGAGCAAAACTTCAGGACAAGAACTATAGAGATGTTTATGACTATTATATAGAGATGTTTATGTCCAGATTAAGACAAACAAGGACTTTCTAATGAAACAGATTACTCCACTCTCTCTATTATTTCAATGGAAGTGGGATGACCATCTATTCAGATATTCTCCCAGGAATTCATCAGAGAAAGGCTGGACCAGAGACCCCTGGACCCCATCCAATTCTCTACCCATGTAGCTCTGGGATCCCCTCTGATGGTTGGTTGAGGAGAGGGGAACATTATATGAGTTTGGAAAGGATCAAACCTAACTTATCTACATAGAGATTTAAAAATGGACTCAATAGCAGGATGTTGATTCTGTACCTCACAGTGTACGTTATAATTAATAGGACCTTCAAAGCCCTCTGTAATGAACAGACAAGAATATTTTATAAATAACACCAAAATTTATTAGTCTTTTCAAGTTCACGAGTTTATAAACATGAAATTGAGAGAGCGTTCATCACTACTTCATAGAGAATGTGAGATTTAAATGAAGTAATATGTGAAAACTACTGGGCAGATCACCTGGCATAGTTAGTATTCAATAAATGTTAGATATTTATCCCATTTATAATCACTATTGATTTTCTCAATAAACCATTTCTTAGTAGATATTGTAAATAATCCATGCCAAGTGAGAAGTATCTTGATGCCGGGTTTCCAGAGTTGCATGGTGTGATCTGCATCATACTGCAGAACCTGCATAGCAAATGCAGTGTCATGCCAAGACTGAGCTCTCATGGATGCCTGTTGGTGGTATCAGTTGTGTCTTTTGGCATGTCCTAGTGGGTGTTACCTTAGAAGTCAGTGTCAAAAGCAAGTACTCAAAAGGTCCCATTTTTCTAAGAAAGTAAATAAAACTTGATTAAAGGTGGAACAAAAAGTCCAAATAGAAAAAACTGGGTTAAGAGAGAGTTCATACATAGATTTTTTTCATGACTAATTTAGAGGATAAGTGTTTCCTTGCAATTTGTGGTGTTTTCCAGCTGGCTTAAAGGAGTAGAGAACTTAGGGCCAACACATTTTGTGAGTTTCCTAATGAAAGAAATCAAACAATAGCTGCTCTGGCTTTTTCTAAGCAAAATGTCTTAGTTGATCTCTGGAAAAAGCAGCAGCTTATACCTTACTCCATATTCATAGCTCTATAGGCCCAGGCTAAGGGTCAACATCCCTAAATGTCCCAAGTTACTGTTTTTTCCCGTCATCTTGCCAGAATGAAAACAGCAACATATACCGAGACAGGCCCTTAGAAAGCGGCCTCTGAAAAGCAAGCAATAGGCACTTTTTACCCATGAAAGTACAGTAGGCACAAACTACCCAGAGGCAGAAGGATAAAGCCAGAACACAGGACCAAAGAACTGGAACTCTTTGATACATAGAGGACTCTACTCAACTCAGACTCATTGGATAACATAATCCAAGTTGGCATCAGCACGGCATGTAGCAGAAGTCTTCATTCCAGGATCCCTTGCGGTGAATGCCCATGTTTCTTCAACAAAGTTCTACATAAAGAAAACTGAAAAGTTGAGGTTCCAAAGTCCAGTTGCTCCTGAACATTAATTTTAGGGACCGTTTGGGATGTGTACCTGAGGTGTTTCTAGACAAAGAAGAGTTAAGATGACCTCTAGAGTCCTCCACTTCACAGGTCACTAATTCCAACCGACCATAATTGCTCAGCACAAAAGCTGCCCACAGAACACACAATAATGATTGTTTTTTAGCATAAATTATCCAAATTCAAACCACAGATGGTAACCTTTTAGTGGTATGTTCTCTGACTAGAAAACTGGCAGATGCTTGGAGTCTCAGCATTTTAATGCAATTATGACATCAAGCCTGTGGTAGGCCGAATTCTAAGATGGTCTCCATGATTCCTGCCTCTGTTTGATCCCCTTCCCTTGAGTGTGGGTGAAACTTGTGAATATTATGGGATAGTCCCTTCCTTAATTGACTACATTATATAAGATTCCATTGTAACACGCTAGAGAAAGCTTCTCCTGCTGGCTGTGAAGAAGTAAGTTGCCATGGTGTGAGAGGGCCGTGTGGCTAGCACCTAAGGGCAGCATCTAGCTGCTGACAACAATCCTTGCCAATAGCAAGCACAAAAATGGGAACTCATTTCCTTCAGCCACAAGGAACTGAATTCTGACAGCAATCTAAATGAGTTTGGAAGAGAACTCCAAGCTCCAGTTGAGAACACGACCCAGGTGACACCTTGACTTTTGAGAACCTGAGCCAAAGGCCCACTTTAATCCATATGTGGACTCCTGACCCACATAATCTGCGAGGTAATAAATGCATGTTATTTTAAGTGGCTAAGTTTGCAGTAATTTGTTACAAGAGCAACATAAAACCAATACATAGCCCCTGCTGAGTGGCTATGTACCCATTTATCAACTGTGTGACCTCAAGCAGGTTAAGTAATTCTTCTGAGCCTCAGCTTTACCATCTCTAAAATATGGACCATAAATGTATCTGCTTAATTGTTTTCATATGTTTGAAACAAGGTTGAAAAGCTATATTATTTGTGAAAGTATTATGTAATTTGTAAAGTGCTAATCAAGAAATTGGTAATATTTAAGTGCAAATCCTTCAAGTCCGCAGAGACCAGTAATCATGATGGGCTAAACTCTGGCTCCAGCTTTCCAAACCAGGGTGGGGTTAAGAGAGCTCTGTTCCCATGACCTATCTCCAAACAAATGCCAGAGGAAGTTGGGTTTGTCCAACAGAAGATATAAACATGGGGGAAAACTCCCTATTTCATAGAAACTGGCGGAGCCCCATTCAGCAAACATTTATCCATGCCGTGTACATTTACTGTACTAAGTGCTAGGTACTCTAGGAGGCAAACAAGACCCAAGTTCTCTTTTTAAGCCAAAGTTCCTAGGAAGACACAGATAAGAGATGAGCAATTACCAAAAACTGTGAAAACCATTATGCTAGAAGGGAGGCAGATAGTTGCAGGAGCATAGGGGCTTAGGGACGAGAAAGAGAAGAGGAGCACTCCCTGTTCATGGGGATGGGCAGGAAAATGTCCCAAAGGGAACCGGGCTTGAGTCAATTACTAAAGCACAAGTAGGGACAATTAAGCCAATGAGATGAGCAGAAGCTTGAGGAAGAGGCATTTCATAGGAAACAGAAGAATTAAAAGCACAGAGGTTTGAGAATATGACCCTTTTTGAGGACAAGCGCATCAGTACCATATGGCTTTGTGAAAGAGGACATGAAGGTATGTGGGAGAAAATTAGAGTTGAGAGTTAAGGAAAGGTCAGACCATGAAGGATCTTATATGTTTTACCAAAGAATTCTGTATTTATTCTGACTATCAAAGAATTCTCTGAAGGAGATAAGGAGTCTTTGATGGCTTTTAACTAGATTGGCACTGTAGAAAGTAAACTTGAACAGCAGCATGGATAATGGATTGGGAAGAGGAGAGAATCCAACTTGAAGGTAATCTGAGTCATCTAGGTAAGGAAAGATGGAGACTTTTCAGTACAGATGAGAAGGATGGATTTAAATGCCAGTGAGAAGGCAGGAGTAGCAGAACCTAATTGGTCAGGATGAATCCGGGGGAGGAAGAAGTCATGGTTAAATCTGAGGTTTCTAACATGAGCAACTGGATAATTACAAAATTCATGAGTGCTCCAGCTCTCACCCTTCTAGAAGCAAGAGAATTTAGGTAAGAACTCCAGGATCTTCCTTCCCAAAGCTTACCAGGAAGTAGGAGGAAGAAACTATTAATGCAGACAGCCACTTAATTATGGGTTCCAGTTCCGCTGAGGCAAAACATTACTCAGGAATTTTTCCTCACTAATAAGATAGTGGTTTGGGCAACAAAAGTCCCATCTGGGAATAAAACAAGGCATTAGTTTTTATGTGTCTCCTGATGCCTTGAATGGCTGGGCACAAAGATATTCAATAAGTGCATCAAAGGTCAGTTTCTTGATGGGTGTGTCCTCATTTTGCTACAAAAAAAAAACTAAGCATTTAGGAGGCAGAATCGGGCATTTATCCAATGACTGGCTTTTTGGTTTAGGAGATTAAGATAACCATTGCTTAATTCAGTACACACATACACTCTTTAAGGGAATCATAAAGTGTATCAGACAGCAAAAGAAAACTTTGTCTTCAGAAGTTACTCTTTCAGTAAAGATGGCGAGTCTGGCAAGAGCCCAGAAGGGTGGTCAACATTTTTTTAATTCAATTTTTAGAACCACAGCATTCAAAATGGTGTTTTCAATTATTTTTGCTTTTGAATTGAATTTTGCCTGAAAATAAATACACCATGTCACTTTTAGTGAGAACACCCTATAAAGGCACTGAGAATATGGAATCGATTTTTAGATTGTGCATGAGACTTTATGTTTGCCAAATCACACCACCCTTTTTAAAACATAGCTCAAGTTGGTCATCTGCTGGGAAGCAGTGCTTCATTATCATTGATCTTCCTCCAACCCACCAGCATTAACCCGAATCCACCTTTTTTTCAGTAATCATTGTTTTGGTGTTTTTATTTATCTGTCCCCATGCCTATTTTGTGACCAAAGAGTTTGTCTCTCTTCTGTCTCTGCTAAATTGGAACCAACTTTATTCCTTAGTAAGTTCCCAAAAAATATGATATGGGCCTATCATGAAGATGAATCAATGAGTCCTTGTTTATTATTATTTTTTAAGCAATAAACAGACTGAATAACTGCAACCAGAAAGGAGATGCTTTCTATTATAACTTTCTTCTTTGCCTGTTACTTAGAAACGATAGTTGCCTTCTTTTTCCCTTCCTTCTCCATTATAGTAGAGGGAGAGGAACAAATCGACAAATCTTTGATTTGTAATAGCAGAGTTTCAGTTCCCACTAAAGGGGATGGACTTAGTGTGGTGGGAGGGCAACATGCTAGGCGAGCCCCAGAGCTGGGAAGAGAAGTAACAACCAAGGCAGCCTGAGGGAGTGTTGTGGAAATGGGAACTGAGAAGAGGTCCAGCAGCCCCTACCAGTAGGTAAACCCAAAGCGAGATGATGAATATCGGATGTTGAGTACCTAGACAAGTAATCAGGGAGGGTCAGACCGAAGATAGAATCAGATTTGAAGCAATGTTTAAGGATATTAGTTAACACCATCAAAGAGTAAAATCTGTTGCAGCTCCTGCTTTTACATGGTTCCCAAGTCATTTTGGCTGGAGGGAGTAGGTGGAGTTACCAGGGAACGACTCATCTCCACTCTCTGCAACTCAGAACCGTGCACTTAAGAGTAACTAGGATTTTATGTTTGAGTGACAGGGGAGGAAACACAGGCTGTCTTTTCCCACTTTACTATAATCCTATTTTCATTAACCTCAAACACAAGCCAGGCAGCAGGTACTTACTTCCCAAATCACTACCTGATTCTTTTTTCAGTTTGAGGTCCTACACCATTTATTCCATTCCCCAATTCACCATCCAAGCTTTGCCTAGGAGATTATTTATTCAAAACATTGTTGAATGATTCTGGGGAGGGGTGAGAAAGATGCAGTTAATCAACTGGTGTTCCATCTACAAGACACATAAATGGCTGACTGCTCCCCACCTGAACTTACTAGAATTTATGATCAGTCAGCTCTCAGAAAAAGCCTCTCCCTATTCCTTATAGTCCAAAATATAAAAACTTACCACGTGTCCTAGGATGTTTTCAGGATTCAGTAATTTCCTTCTTTCGATGTTACTTTTTTGGGTGGTTCTTCACAACTTTGGAAACTGAGCACAACCTGGCTTCTGATTGGGCTTTCCTCTATGAACCTTCTCACCAACAGCTAGACAAGGAGAGGCC
Source organism: Cabassous unicinctus (assembly GCA_029593785.1). NCBI lineage: Eukaryota > Metazoa > Chordata > Mammalia > Cingulata > Chlamyphoridae > Cabassous > Cabassous unicinctus. The sequence goes on along the minus strand of JAQZBX010071191.1, from coordinate 8,220 downwards.
GTGCTGGAAAGTTCACAGCTTACATAAGCTCATGTGACAAATAAGGTACATGCCAAAAACTTGACATTTCACAATACAAACTGTTTATGAAGCAGCTTTATGTTTCAAACACAATACATAAATTCAAAGGGTATGTGATCATCCAACCACCTCCTCAAGCCCCAAGAGTTCAGTTAAAAATACATGTGGGAGAAACAAAGCTTGTTCATGTAATGGAACCAGATCTGCTGCTCTGCTTTTGATTCCTTCCTCTCTCCTCTTGTGTTCTCCCGGGGTGGTGAGACTGATACCCTTGGAGATTCCCTCAACCACCACTCTGATGGCTGAGGAAAACCCTTCTTTGATCTGAGCATGAGTATATTCAAAGTCTTCTCTAGGGCTTATTGTGACAGAAGGGTCATTATCTCAGATGAGATAATGAATGAGAAAGTGCTTTGTAACCATAAAGTCTTTTTTCTTTTTTTTTTTTTATATCTTTATCCGCCACCCCCTCATCCTGCTGCTTGCTGTCTGTGTCCATTTGCTGGGTCATCCTCCGCATCTGTTTCCTGCTTTCTCTTCTCATTTTTCTCCTCCAGGCTTCACCGGGGTTCGATCCTAGAGACCTCCAATGTGGGAGAGAGGCACCCTGTCACTTGAGCCACCTCGGTTCCTGGTTTCTGGCACATCTCGCCTTGACTGTCCCCTGCGTCTCTCTTTTGTTGTGTCATCATCTTGCTGCATGGCTCACCGTGTGGGCCCGACTCGCCTGCTCGCGAGTTCCGTCCCGGGGATCGAACCTGGGTTCTTCCATGTGGTAGACGGATGCCCAATCACTTGAGCCACATCCGCTTCCCTGTAACCATAAAGTCTTAAATGTTAGTGACTGTTTTTATTAGTAGTAATTTATTTAGTAGTACTTACTACTAATAATAAAATGAATCACCAAGCTTTCTGCTCTTAGGGTTCCAATTTAAGCTACAATGCCTCAGAAAGGTAAGGCATGAAAGGCTGGAAGAAAAGCAGGGAAAAGAGGCATTATCCACCACTCTCCAGTCTCTGGGAAGACTTGCCTAGACCATGCGTATGACAGCCCACCCTGGCTGACTCTAACAGTAATTTTCCATTGCTTTTATCATCTCACCTTTAACACACTCCTGTATCCTTGCTTTGAAGGGAACCTTTTGCTGTTAAGAACGTCTCTACCCAATCCACTAGTGAAGAACATCTCTTAGACCTGAAAGGCTTAAAATCCTAACCACCTTCCCCCACCACATGTGGCCTTTTCTCAGACCCTTCCCCCTAAAGTTTCCCAATGATCACCTCCTAACACTGAATCACACCCTCCCTCCCCCAAAAAAAGAAAAGAAAAAAGATTCTGATTCAAGTGAAAATCTGAGTAAGAAAACACATTTGGCTCTAATGACATGAAAAGTTAAGTCTGAAGCCAGAGGGGGTTATTTACTCTGACCATAATTCTACAGAGACAGCTACATGCAGCAATTTTGGTGGATTCAAATGAGAGTAATGGGAAGCACTGTAGAATTTTTACTTTTGAGTATTTTTCAATAAATAAACCCATTTAAGCTCCAGTGGAACAGACTGCCAACTACTTTCTCAACCAAGACTTAAAGAAAAGAATTCTTTTTTAAAAAGGATAATTTATAATGATCAAAGATAAATGAAAATATTAGTCTGGAAGAAACACAATTTCAAGTTTAGAAGTTGGTTTTATGAGGGAGATAAACCTCCCCTATTTTTCCAGGCCTATAAATGCAATTTTTACTTTATTTTCCCCCAGTCCTAGGATTGCTAAAAAGATTGAACATGAAGAAGATTACTTCATTTATTTTCCTGGGCAGGGGGCGGGGACTTGGCGATAACATTTTACAGATCCACCTTGTGCTGTTTTAGAGCACAACTTGGTAATGCTGTGCTCTCTTCTGCTTGTCTGTGGATCTTATCTTCTGCTTTTGGAGACCAGTGAAGATCCAGCCTTTTTCTATCTGGGGGACAATCTGTGAGTCCAGCCAGCATCTGCCATTGTGTGTCTTAGACTCACTATCCACAATTAGCACAAAGAACAGATAAGATCTTGGCTGTTTCAACCTTAGGGAAAGACCACTGTTTAAAAAAATACGCCAATTGGAATATAAAATTTGATACGAAACCACTCATATTAAAGTCATAGGGAGTTCTGAAATATGTCCAATATAAACAATAACCCGGGTTTATAACATTCTGCTCAAGTCTCTCCTTTGAGAGGGTCCAGGGAGGTGCTATTTCTGAGCAGGAAGAGGAAAGCCATTCTCTCCATGCTCCCTCGGGTGGTCAGCTTCACCTGCACACAGCCCTGCAGCATGAGCGCCAGTTCAGAAGGAAACAAAAGTTTCTAAAGTAAAAGGGACACCACGCGGCGCAGTGAGCTGGTGCAGCAAGATGATGCAACAAAGGGAGACAAGCAGACACAGAAAGAAAAAAAATATGCACAGCAAATGGACACAGTGAGCACAAGCAGCAAGGGTGGGGGAGGGATAAATATATTAAATTTAAAAAAAGAAAAAGGGCCACATTTTAAAATTCCAACTGAAAGCAACTTTAAGGAGTTCCCTGGAAAACATGTATAGTCATGCAACTTAGATGATCTACTTTATCACCTAGAAGAATGTAAATGAGAAAAAAATAAATGGCAGTTTATCAACCTCTAAAATCTTCAAATGTGGGCATAATTGAGAAGTAGCCACAGAGAGACAGGGAGTCAATCTTTTATCCCAAATTAGATTGGCAGCAACCCTGAGAGGGCCAGTGGGCTCCACTTTGCCCACAGATAGAAAGATGTTTATCAAAGCCCCCAAAATATTTCTCCATACTCTAAGGGAACACAAACAGAAGCCTCCAAATCACCGTTCTTGTTCAATTTGATAATAATATAGTCTCCAAGGAATTTAGGAACAACAGAGATAATAGTACAAGACAAATGCACAACAGATTATTTCCAAGTAATGCCCTTGATAATGGAACTGGGTTTGACATTTATAGAATGCAATTTGAATGCTTCATAATCAGCCCTACTTTTAGGACCTAGCTCTGGCACATACTATCTGTGTGACTTTGGGCAAGTTACCTAACCTCTATTAGCTGATTTTCTTAACCGCAAAATGAGGATAATTATGTTATGTACCCCATAGGTTTTGTTTTTTTTTAGGAGGTACCAGGGATTGAAGCCAGGACCTCATCCATGGGAAGCAGGCACTGAGCTACATCCGCTCCCCCAATGAGAGTTGGTTTTCTTGTTTGTTTGCTTGTTTGTTTGTTTGTTTTTAGGAAGTATCAGGGATCGAACCCAGGACTTTGTATATGGGAAGCAGGACTCAACTACTTGAGCGACATACACTCCCCTACCCCATAGGCTTTTTGCTAGGATTAAATGAGTTAAAAGACTTAAAACAATTAAAGCAATGCCTGGCACATAGTAATCCTTCAATAAACATTAGCTATTATAAATAGAGCATTCACAGATAGTTACCCTGCTATGTCTTAATTTTCTACAGCTGACAATAGCTCTGGCTATCACTCAACAAGAATGATGTCTGTGTTTCTGAGAAAAAGGTCATCTCAGAAACAGCCAAGCAAATAGAGAAACTCTGACTGAAGATCATAGAGGCCACTTGTTTGCATCAGTGACAGGGCGAGTTACATTTTCCTGGGAATATAAAGAAACTTCGAGAAAGCAGGGCACGATGTTTGCAGTGCCTACATTTCTGGCCCTTTTACATATCCAGTTTCCAAGGATATGCCTCCCAACAGGGGAAGCAACTAGGTGAAACAGAGCATTGCAGAGAAAATTACTGAAGGTTGCATTTCTCCCATCTGTTGCGAAATAAACACAGCTAGAGTCTACAGCCCATTTCCCACCTCTTCTACAAATGACAGGCATGTCATCAGCCTCTGTTTATTTTCTGCTTCCTCCAGGGGACCTTTCTAAGAATAGAGGCTGACTCTGAGATGAGACTTTTTTTTGCTTGATGGAAAACCATGCTGCCAATCGACTTTGAAACCAATATTTCCAAGTTAGACTGGTAAACCAGACTATCAGGTCAGGCTTCTAGAAGGACTATGGGAAGCAGATAACAAGCATGGGCTTTGGAGGCAAATAGATCTGGCTTTAAATCTTAGATTATGCTGCCAGTCATTAGCTTTGTGATCATGGGTACATTGATTAACTTATTCTAGCCTGTTTCCATATCCCAGTTTGCCTGGGACAGTCCTAAGGTATACCAGTTGTCCCTGGGTACTTAATAATAGTTGCCCTATCATTTCAAAAGGGTCCCAGGTTAGACAATAAATTATATGACCACCTTATTCATTTGTCAAATAAGAATAATAGCCACCTCATATGGTGGTTGCAAAGGCTATCCATAATGTCTATTCATTGCTACCACAATGGCTGGCACATAGCAAATGTTCAGTAAAAACTAGTTCCCTTCTAATCTCTTCACTCCAGATCTGCCCTGTCCAATAAACTAGTCATTAGCTTCAAGTAGCTATTGAGCACTTGAGATGTACTCATAAGTTGTAAAATATCCCTACTTTTGAAGATTCAGAATAACAACAAAAAAGAATCTCATTAAAGATTCTTTTATTAATTGCAGGCTGAAATTATATTTTGGACAGACAGAGTTAAATTAAATATATTATTAAAATTAATTGCACCTGTTTCTTTTTTAACATGGCTACTAAAAAGTATTCAATTACATATATGGCTTGCATTTGTGGCTCACATTATATTTCTACTGGATAGCACTGCTCTAGATGGTCTGTTCATATGTAGGTGCCCCTACAACCACCTCACCCACCTCCCCAACCCACCCACCCCCACCCCCCTGAATTCTTTCTTCCAAAACTCAAAGAGGAAAATCAAGTTTAGTTTCATCATATTCACCAACAAGTTTTAAAATTTTTTCTTGTTTTTGAAGGTAAAGGGCAATAAACTAAGGGGCAAAATAAAAGACTTTCATCATGAATCTCAGCAATGATCTATCCTTAGGGATAGAAATATTAACCTTGGGAACATTAGGAAAGCTGAAGAACCTGGGCCAACATTGGAAAATGTCCACATTGGCAAGAAAAATGGAGCTTAGTTTGCCAAGAAAAGATATCACAATCTCTCCCTCCATCCTATTTCTAATTTTTGTGTATTCTTATGAAACACATCAGGTCTCATATATGAACAACAGGAAGAACTGGGCCTTAAGCATGCCATAGATTCACTTCTCATGAAAAATCACCAACTTTCTGTCCCCAAAATAGCTTCTAAGAGCATAAAACAGGGTCTAGCCTGACTCTTGTAGAAGCCCCTGACATATGGATTGAAGAGCTGTAGAACAGCAAAGTAAAGGGCAAATTCATTCCAAAATAGTAATTCATTTCAATCAATGCCCATACCACCCTAATATAACTAGTTTAAAATACCCAAATATTCAATTAAGAATTATTAGCAAATTGGCTTTTTAAAACATTTTTATTAGATAACCTACTTTAAAAAGCTTTTCAGATATGTAATATTTTTTAAAAATTTTGTCCAAAAAAACCCAACATTGTCTTAGATGGTTATCCTGGCATCACATATAGATACATGTCAACTCTGTCACAGAGATTAAAAAAAGAAACAATTCAAACTGGTTTCTTAGCACAGCCCAAAACAAGCTGTAGTCAAGGTATTGAATTTTCCACATTTCAACCAGTTGCTTTAGCATTCTGCAGATAAAATGTTGACGTCACTCCTCAGAAGAGCCTCTTCTTTCCTGAAGGTCCCATCGTTTGGAAGGAGGGTAACAACAGACAACATGAGAAATATGTGTTGGATGGATCTAATATTTAATGTGTTCCATGAGATGCTTTGTGTCTGTGCTCTACCAGCTCTCTTCAACTAACTCCCTCACCCATCCGCCCCACAATCATATAATTCCCTTCTCTTTGATAAAGAGCCAACACCAGGAGAAGCAGTGGTTTGGAACAATAGCATCTGAGGTAGAAGAAAACACAGGGCCTCTCACCTTCCCTCTCTCACCACAATTGGAGGAGACTTTGGCCTGAAAACCTCTCTCTGTTACTAAATGGTACCCAGATGGAAATCACGGCCACTCTCTTCTACCAGCTGTACCTATGCCCATCCATCTTCAGAGCACGCCAGTGGCTGCAGCTCCATAAAGAAAGAAATTGAGTTGACAGAGGAGTTAAAAAGCCTCTCTTTTCTTCTGCACGCTTTTCCTTTTATCTTTCCCCCTTCAGTTTCAGGGCTTCTTGTTCTCACCTTCATGCTGTGGCAGTGCTGACAAAAACAACTGCAGCCCTTGGAGAACCAGCAGTGAGTAATAGCTCCAGGCTCCGAATACCTAATGCCTATTGTATGTGCCTGTGGGAGGGAGAGGCAAAGGGTGGGGAATAATTTGGTCCAATTGCCTGGATAGGAACCGGACCTTGTGGTAGAGACCTGAATGCATCCAGAGAGTATCTGAGTTTTGATACCTGTCCTCTAATTAAATCTGAGGATCAAATATGCAAGGCTTTTAGGAATGCATTGTTCAAACAGATTTGATTCTTGCCCAGAGGCTTTTCAAGTCACTGACCACTTTGAACCTAATTAGAAAAAGAAGAGGACACTGGAGACATTTAATAAAAGGAATGGAGTTGCTGCTTCATCTTCATGACCTGGGATTTATAAGGGAATTTCACTGGCTTTGTAGCAATGTAAAATAAATAGACATTAGATGATGACAGGGAAAACAAAATTGCTGCCAAAGCTAAAAAGAGCTTGGCAAAAGAAAAAAGAACTACTACATAGTCAGTCATTATTTACTGTACAAACCTTTTCATAAAACACAGAAGAGAGATACATAGGAATAATGGGCCCTTGCTTAAAGATGAAAAGGGCTTTCTGTAGCTTACATTATCCTCTGACGAAGGCAATGACCAATGAGGTGTCCCAGTTGTTACAAAATCTTATTGTTCTCTTCAGCCATTCAGAAAGCTGAATGAACAGCCCTGCTCGGGAACTTTTGAAAGCTGAAGGAAAAGAAATTGTACTGTATGAAAACAACTAATTAATTAGTTAATTCTTGCAGACTGTCAAGGTCCACTGCATATGCTCTAACCAATTAATTATTCTTTAGGCTGTAACGCTGAAATGTAAATAATTGCAGTTACCCAGGCCCTCAGCTTTTTTTTTACAAAAATGATCCAACTGTTACAGTGTTTAATTTAAAAGGAAGAAGACTACTTTTTGTGGTTGATGAGATGTTAGTGAACCACTGTAATCCAAAAGGGTTCCATTTCCTCACACCTTAGAGAAATGGTTTGATTCTACATTATACTTCCCCTACCTCATAGAAAAGTGAGCAAGTCATGTGGCTTCTTTAACTAAAGTTGTGTCTATCCACTCCAACAATGGGAGCTGTAAAGATCTGTAATTATAAACGTGGCTAAGACTAGAACAAAAGATGCACAACAGAAGGATCTGAAGCATCAAGTTACACCATTTATTAGTCTACTATCCTACTAGGATTACATGCCAACAGTTAAAAAACATAAGTAGAGGGAAGCGGATGTGGCTCAGGCGACTGGGCTCCCACCTACCACATGGGAGGTCGCTGGTTCGGATCCCGGTGCCTCCTAAAGAAGTCAGCAAGCTGGCGCAACGGGCAGGTGCAGCAAGCTGACACAAGAGACACAAGAAGAAGAAACATAAGAGACACAACAAAGCAGGGAGCAGAGCCTCCCGGTGCCTCCTAAAGAAGACAGCGAGCTGACGTGATGGGCAGACACGGCAAGCTGACGCAACAAGATGACGTAACAAGAGACGCGGGGAGGAAAAACCTAATGAGAGACACAACCAAGCAGGGAGCAGAGGTGGCTCAAGTGATTAGGCATCTCCCTCCTACATCAGAGGAACCAGGTTCGGTTCCCGGTGCCTCCTAAAGAAACAAGGAAGACGAACAGACAAAGCAAGTGCAAACAACAAGGGGGTGGGGAGAAATAAATAAATCTTGAGGTCCACAGAGTCATGCCTTTCTCCCTTTTCTCTTCCACAGATTTATTAGCCATGGAGCTACTGCTTCTCTTGTGAGAATCCCTCTTGTTTCTGAGAAACAGCCCCTTTAATGAAACTCCTTTACAGCATAACATGGCAAAAGTACTCCATGAAACCTTGGAAGAGCTAAAATGTCTACAGAAACAAAAGTA
>JAQZBX010071190.1:0-15275 GCA_029593785.1 Cabassous unicinctus | reverse complement strand
TGAGGCATATTTCTCAAGGAGCTCAAAAAATGGCCTTTGTAAAAGTATAAACAGGGTGAAATTAGGCTCCAAGTCTTGAAGTGCTTAGCTCTCCTCTGCAAGTCGGGTATCCTTGATCCCTCCTTGACCAGCCACGGACCTTGTCACGTTTTTGGTCTTGACGAGAGCTAAGCACCTCTGTTGATGGCCGCCACAAATTTTGAATAACTGTCTGTCTGTCTATCCCTTCTCTTCAGGACTATCTTCCTAAATTTCCTTTCAATGTTTCTAAAAAGAGAGATTTGATTTGGGCTTGATTTATTTTATTTTGGAAAACTGCCCATAAAATTGCTTTGTTCTTGTATTTTACTACTTCAGTTTGAAATGCTGAGGAACCCAACTACTCTGAGTTTCTTGGCTTTCTTGTCCCTGGCCCCACCTGTGCAGCTCATCAATAATAGGGATAAACAGCTCCAAAGGTTTTGACTCTAGAATAGGTCAAGGTCTTTAAAATAAGCTGCTCTGGCTGCATGAGCTAGGGGTTGCTGACTCATTTTCCTGTGAATCGCGGGTGGGTGGTACCATGGTAAATGTTCAGATGCACAGGCATAGTGTGCCCTAGGCATTAGTGTTGGGCTTTGGTTTGAAGATGTCAAAGGGTCATCTGTGTCTGCCTGTGGACAGTCTCACATGTTGCAGAGAAAGTGTATGGTGGGGTCACAGCATGGGCCTCATCAGTGACCCATGGATGTGAGTACCCCAGGAGTGAGAACCCCCACTGCATCTTTTGGACCATTAGCACCCCATTTCTGCAGACATACAGATTGGGCTTTGGCCAGCAGCCTTTGTAAGGGCAGGGGGCAAAAGGAATGAGGAGATTGAACAGGTGAGCAGTTGGCATTGACAGTGAACCCTGAACATGCCTGTTCCTAAGATTTGCTTGCTGGGTGTTCACACCCAGGTACATATTTCTGTAAACCTGTAGTATCTTGTTCATAGGCAACTGGAGAAAGACTACCATCCCTTGCTCTGTCATGCCCACATTGATAGCTCCATGTTCTCAGATAGTCCTTCTCCACTGGGAATCTCCAAAAAACATTCTTGGAACCTCCCTCTCCACCTTGGTTTGTTGTGTCTGGGGGTTGCAGTGACAGTTGAAGGGGTGTGTTCACACTGGGTTTGATGGATCAGTAGCTTCTTACACCTAGAGAGTGGAGCTCAAGGAACACTTTTTCTTTATTTGAGCTGTGTTCCTTCCTCCCTGAGGGAACCTGGATCAAAGATGAATTGCATGAGAGGTGTGAAAATTCAATAGTTCTCACAGGCATGTCGTCTGGGTAGATGCATTTGCAGTAGGTCCTGGACAACACTGAGGCTTGGTATGTGCCTTTAGTAACTGCATCCTCAACCCCTGGCACAGTCTGACACAGTGAAGGAATAAGTTTCCCACTTATCCCAGGAGAACTTTGATGATTTTAGAGTCAGGTGTCAGATTCCTGCCATGGTCTGGGTCTAGCTTTTCAGACAGCAGCCCTGGATGACCATGCTTCTGCTGCTACATACCCTGGGGATCAAGTTAGAGTGGATGAGGCAGGGTTGGGTGGTCTTTGCTTTGATTGCAGATACTGCCACCAGGTTAATAGATAACTGAACTCTGAGAGTGCCCCCTGCATGCTCTGAGAATAGTGGTTTCCTCTCCCAGAGACTCAGACCAATCTGGTACTCCAGAACATATCTCAGCCTTTACCCAATGCTGCTGATAAACCCAGGGCACACAAACACCCCATCTCAGCCCGTCCCTCTGCCTACCTCATGCCTTCTGCAGGTGAGAATTCCATTGTGTCTTTGAGGTGATCTTCTCTATGATGCCTCACCCATTCACCAGCTCAATTGCCTTTATATCTTTGGAGGTGCTATGGCCTCAAACCTGTTCGTCTATCTGGCTGTGTGTGTATCTCACATGTCACACTCACAGAGGTGTAGAGCACCCTGAGCTCAATGAGCTATCTCCAAGTCATTTTCACATGTCAGGATCATGTAGGAGATGTATACAATTAAAATTAAAGCAAGATAGACTTTCTATGTAAATTATTAAATGATGCCAGCCAAGCTACATGCAGGAAGAAGAATCTCTTATAGGGAGGAGGGCCTTTGGGATGGGAAGGGTTATTTGGGACACCCAGAATAGAGAGTCAATCAACTGATTGTCTCCTGGATGTGGGTACATACTTTAACATATTAGCCATGTGTTCCCTCTGAAGTTCTAGGAAGATCAGCATGAGAAAAGGATCAGCATGAGAACCCATCCAGTCATTGTATCTTCCTCTACCTTGTTGCTGGCTGTTTCCATGGACACCTAGGCAGAATAAGCTCACCCACCCAATGATATCAACCACAGAGCCATGGAAGTCTGTTCTATAGGGCTTATTAGAAAACCCCTGGTTCCAGGGTATCTTCATTTTTATATTCCACCTCCTTTAACTGATGGCTCTGGTAGTGAATCACCTCATCCTTATGGTCCTAAATGTAGGCCACCAAGTCATGGTATAATTTTTCTCACCAACCTGTCTTAGACCTAGTCTATGCATCTACAATTCTCCCCAAATTGTGGAAGAACCTGGTGGTCAAGATAAGTACCATAACCTACTGGGGCTGTTTGACCTGGGTTTTCTTTCTGACATTGTTTCTGGGGACTTAGCTGCTGCTGCTCATGGTAATGCCTATGCCTAGTAACTAGCCATCTGCTAGACCCTGCAATGTGGCACACTGATAAGCAGCCTCCTCTGTACCCTTATGGCAGGTAGTGTGTTGGCAGACTGTGTGGTCAACATCTCTGTACATAGTTGCTGATGACATGGCTGATTTTCTGTGGCCCCAACCAGATACATCACTTCTTGTATGAATTCCCCAAATGACTGCTGCTCACTTTTGGTGAATTGTACCTGGCAATCATGATTGTCATCACAGACTTTTCTTTGAGTTAATCAACTTCCTGCTAACCATGGTGTCCTATGCCTTCATCATCACCACCATCTTGAGCAACCTTTTGACTAACAAAAAGTGGGCCTTCTCAGTTTGTTCTTCCCACTCTCTGGTTGTCTGCATATACTACTACACCATCATTTACACCTACAGTCTCTGTGACTATGACTCCTCTATGGAAAATGGCAAGTTTTTACCATTATGTTCATGGCAGTCAGCCTCACCATGAACACATTCATCTCCATTCTGTGGAATAAAGATGCAAAAGTGGTCCTCGGAGGGTGTTTCCCACATATAGTAAATGAAAGGAAATGGCCAAGGTGAATGTATCTAGATATTAAATAGTTAATTTCAGAAAATGACTTTGAGAATCTGCTGCATGGGCAAGGAGAAGAAAGTAATTCATCCTATAGATTTATAAGCAATGTGTTTGCCCCAATGAGTACTGGCCATCCTTCTTTTGCAAATGTTAATTAACCTTTCTAAAGAGCTTTAACTATGGATGCTCTGATGGTTTCAGGGTAGCAGCAATTGAGGAGGAGAGCAGGAAGAGAGGAGCTGCCAGAATGAACAGCAGGAGTCCAACAGTTCAAACCTGCCCCTCCTTCCCTCCAGTGTCTGTTGACATTTTCACCACCTATGAGTACTAAGGAATAAGGCTGTAGCCTTCATCTGGCTAATTCCTATTTCAGAGTGGGGTTCTTGAGTTCTGGAATGAGGTCCATTACATACACTGATTGGTGCTTTTTGACATGAGGTCTATCATTATCTTGCTTTGAAGAACCTCACCTGGAGGTTTCATGAATTTCAAAGCAAGTTGAAAGCATCAGTAAGCTTCTCCTTAATTACTTAGGCAAGCACATCATTAATTAGTGTTCATCATTTATTTAAAATTTCCTTCCATTCTGAGGTAAAATTTTCAAACAATGAAATGCATGAATAAGGGGGCACATTTTCTGAGTTTTGACAACTGTATAATATAGTTTTGTAACCCAAACACCTATCAAGATATAGAATATAATTGCCATTCTAGAAGATTCTCTCCTGCCTTGTTAGAGTCAATTTATACCTTATTCCTTGCAAAATCATCACTGTTCTGATTTTTCCCACTATAGATCAGGAATCTCTTATCCCAATCTTTGGCATGAGGTTGGGGTAGAGACAAGAGTCACTTCACATCACCATGTCTGTGAGGTACTGCAGCCTTGGCTCTATGAACAGGATAAGAGATTGCATCAGTCAGCTATCCATTTTAGTGACCTGCAGAAAAGATGTGTGTTTTGTTTACTGTTTTCTTTCACAAAAATGTTCTGTCCTTCTTTATCCGTGAAGATTTGCCATCACAGGAAAGATTTGTTTTTGGAGTTTACAAAAACAGTCGTGCATACCATGGATTCCCATACATTATGTCACCCCCCAAAACCTGACATATTCATGGAATATTTGTGAAATATGATGAAAGAGCATCACCAAACTATTATAGCTCACCATGGTCCAGAGTTTACATATGATGAATCTTCTACCACAAACAACACTATTATTTTAGTATTGTAATTTTTAATAGTTCATGTGAGAATATTCTCATATTTGTGTTGTTAAGCACTTTCTCTCATTCACCAGAGGGTTCACAGTGTGATACAGACCCATGAATTGTACATTCATCCAAAATGTACCCTCAGTGTGCTTTCAGTTTCAATATAGAGTTTTGCTGCCATCCCCTCAGTCAATTTTAAAATGTTTTCCTAGATCCATGGGGAAAAATCCCATACCCTCTTATTTCCAACTATCATTGATCCTTCACATTGACAGAGTAACTTCTTTGCAATTTTTGCAAAAATAATACAATATTAATGTTAACTGTAGAACATAAGTAACATTAATTGTATTTTCCATGTATCATCATATTCTTAACATCTTGTAACAGTGAAATACAGTTGTTCTAGTTCATAGAAGAACATTCTTGTATTTGTACTATTAACCGCAATCCTCGTCCACTACTGAGGTCACTATGTTTACAGTCCCTAGATTATATTCTAATTTTCTTTCAAATGACATTTACTTTCCTAGAGTACACTTTTCATCTACAGTTAACTTTACACACCATTGGTGTTTGAAATACTACCAGAATGTATCAGCATTAGCTCTATCAATTTCCACACATTTACATAATGAACCTTATTAAAAATCTTACATACATTAAGCATCAGCTTCCCTTTCAATCCTCATTCTAGCTCTTATTTACCTGCACTCTAGAGTTTATATCCAAGATTTTAGTCAGAATATTTAGTTCTTATTAGTGATGCCATACAATATTTGTCCTTTAATATCTGGCTTATTTCACTCAACATAATGTCCACAAGGTTCATCCATGTTGTCATATGCATCCAGACTTCATTTCTTCTTACAGATAAATAGTATTCCATAGTATGTATCTACCAAAATTTGTTTATCCACACATCAGTTAGTAAATACTTGGGTTGTTTACATCTTTTAACAATTGTGAATAATGAAGCTATGAACTTCAGTGTACTAATGTCTGTTAACATTCCTATTTTAAGTTCTTCTGAATATATTGCTAGTAGTGGGATTGGTGCATCACACAGCAGTTGTATATGTAGTTTCCTGAGGAAACACCAAACTGTGCAACAAAAGCTGCACCATTTTACATTCCCATCAGTAGTGGACTGTATCTATTTCTCCACATACTCTCCAGCACTTTACTTTTCTGTTTTTATATAATGGCCATTGTATAAGGCATGAAATGATATCTCATTGAAGTTTTGCTCTGCATTTCCCCAATAGCTCATGATTTTGAGCCTCTTTTCATGTGCTTTTGTCCATTTGTATTTCCTCTTTGGAAAAATATCTATTCATGTATTTTATCCATTTTTTGATTGAGGTGTTTTCTTTTTATCATTGAATTGCATGATCACTTTATATAACATGAAGATCAAAACTTTATCAGATATGTGACTTCCAAATAATTTCTCCAATTGAGTAAGTTGCCTTTTCACCTTCTTACAAAGTTATTTGAAACACAAGGTGTGGGGTGTTGTGGGAGGTGTGGGAGGTGGGGAACATGGGAATCCTTGTAATTTCTGAGTAATAATTAGGTAATCTAAGCACCTTTAAAAAATATATATATATATATATATATAATAACATTTACGTAAGAAAACACACATATATGCATATATATTTATATATCATTTTACAAATATTGGTATGTACTGTGAAAAATCTTGATTTTTATGAACAATAATTTAAAAAAAGTGTTTAATTCTGAGGAGGTCCAATTTCTTTCTTTCTTTGCTAGTGCTTTGAACATAAGGTTTAAGAAATCACCACATACCACCAGATCTTAAAATATTTCCCTAAATTTTATTCTAGGAGTATTATTGTCCTAACTTTTATATTTATGTCTTTGATATATTTTGAACTAATTTTAATATAAGGTGGATCAATTTTATATGAGGTCCTTCATTTGGTCATGGATATCCAGTTCTCCCAGCACCATTTTTGAATAGACTGTTCTGGCTCAGCTGGGTGTGTTTGACAGCCTTATCAAAAGTGACTTGAGCACAGATATGAGGGCCTGTTTCTGAGCCATCAATTCTGTTCCATTGGTCTATGTGTTTATCTTGAAACCAGTACCATGCCGTTGTTACCACTGAGTTAAGTAATATGATTAAAAGTCCAAAAGTGAGACTCTTCCAACTGTGTTCTTCCTGTTTAAGATGTTTCTGGCAATTTGGGGATATTTGAGGCCTCTTAGCTTTCCAAATGCAGGGACACCAAAAGATATATGAACCCCAATATTCTTTGTGACATTATTCACAGTTGCAAAAAGTTCAAATAACCCAAATGCCAATGTATGGATGAATAGATAAACAAGTGTAGTTTGTTCATAGTTTATCCCCCAGCGTGGGATATGGCTCCTAGGAATGAGCCTCCCTGACAATGAGGGATAATTACCAATCACAAACAGGTGAAGCATTTGGAAAAAGACCTTGACCAAAAGGGGGAAACATTAAATACAAATTAGTTTTTAAGGGCTGAGAGATTTTAAAGTGAGTCCAGAAGTCATTCTCAGCAGGATCTCAATGACTGCCACAGTGAACAGTGCCTCAAACAACAGGCCTCCTGAGGGATCTAGAAGCATCTAGACAATATAGGCAAGGCAAACAATCTCAAGAATTTGACACCCTGTCAGTGGCCCTTACCACTGGAATATATCATCACCTATCTCCCTATTGTATTGAATTTAGTCATTTATAATGTTTCTACACATGATTCTTATGCCCCTTTTATTTGAAGCTATAATTGCCATTATACCCATTAAATATGTGTCCAGAGACTTAATATTCTGGCTGTTCATATGCCAGTTGAGGCCTGAATCTCAGCTTGCAACCAACACCTACTCACTCGTTCATAGGACTTGCCAAGGACAGCTTGGCAAGAGGATAAGGATAAGCAATGTCCATCCCCCCAAAATAGTATCTACAACTGCAAGCAAGACAGTTCTATCCATCTGCCCCATGGGATCTAAGCCCCCTCTCAACTGGAAACAGAGTGGGCATCATCACCACCACATCCTTAATATTGCAGGATGAACAAACATAAGAAGGGAATGAAACCATAGACCAAAGTAGATAATTTATTATTGTAGTAATAGAAGAAATTGTAACATTTATATAAAGATAGTGGTTACAGGAGATTCTGAGGGGAAGGGGAGGGAAGTATAAGTGGAGCATAGGGCATTTTTAGGGCATTGCTATTGTTCTGCATGATATTGCAATTACAGATACAGACCATTATAAATTTTGTTAAAGACTATAACATTGTATGGTGCAAATTTTAAAACATAATGAAAACTATAGATCCTGGTTAGTAGCAATGCTCCAGTATTTGATCATAAATTGTAAAAAATGTACCACACAAATATAAGATGTTATTAACAGGAGAATATGTGAGGAGGAGGTGTATGGGAATCCCCTATATTTTTTGTATAAATTTTCTCTAATCTAAATCTTCTTTAAAAATAAAGGTAAATAAAAGAATACAATTAAAAGGATGTGCTTTCAAGATATATCACAATGGTAGGTTACTATGTTACTATTACAGGGCATTAGTATTGAGGTAATATGTTGGGGGAAATGCACCTAAAGCATACTTCGATGGGATAAGAATGTGTTCAGTTGTTCTAGGTTTGTTTTCTCAACAGAAAAGGGCCCACACAGTAGTGAACAAAATATTATACTCCCATCCTGGGAAATCCTCCTACCTTCTCAAAGAAAATGGCAAAAATCTCTAGAATATATAGGCAGTTCCTAAAAAAAGGAAACTGGCCAATAGGCCAAGGTTTCAATCTTATTCCTTGGACTGATGAGTCTTATTCCTGTGAAAATGAAACAGCCTAGTTATAATTAATGTGTGAGTTACTTCATGATAACCTACTTGTTACTCAAATGTGAAGTCTCTGATTAAACTCAGAAAAACCTCACCACCATTCCCCAAAGTCAGATATCACTCTTTGAGATGAGTCTCCTCATCACTGATGAATTATTACCAAAAGACAACCCGAAATGCATTTGCAGAAAGCCTTAGACCAAAAGGCAGAAACATTAAATAAAAAATAGCTTTATGGCTAAGAGGTTTCAAAGTGAATCAGGAGGTAATTCATGAGATTATTCTTATGAAAATCTCAGTCATTTTTTCGCTAACTTCTACAGTAAACAAAATCTCAAACCAAAGTGCTGCTGAGTGTTCTAGGGACATCTGGGACACTAGAGGCAAGGCACACAGCCTCAGGAAGTTAACTCCCCCTTAGTGGGCCCTATATGTGAGTATATGATCATCTATATTCCTCAATATAGCATAGTTATATTCATTCATAATTTCCCTACTTATGATTCTTCTACTGGATTTTTAAAGGTACTACAACTGTAAGCAAAGCAGTTCCTTCCATCTTCCCCATAAGATCTAAGACCCCTCTTAATCTGAAGCAGTCAGGGTGGACATCATCCTAAATTCCTCAAGATTTAAGAATGAACAAATATGGGGGAAAATAACCAAGGACCAAATTAGATGGATTGTTATTGTAGTTACTGTATGGTAATAGAAGAACTTGTAACACTGATGTAAAGATCATGGTTACTAGGGGCTCAGAATAGAGGGGTAGGGATGAATAGGTGTAAGATAGGGCATTTTAGGGCATTGAAATTATTTTGTATGATTCTGCAGTGATGGATGCATAACATTATACATTAGTCGAAGCCTAAAAAATTGTCTAGCACAAAATGTAAACCATAATGTAAAATACAGACTTATTATTAGACCTTGATTAGTAGCAATACTTTGATATTTATTCATCAATTGTAACAGATGGGATGTTAATAATAATAAGGGAGACTGCATGTGGAGGGGGTTATATAAGAATCCCTTATACTTTTGATGTAACTGTTCTGTAATCTAAAACCTCTTTAAAAATAATGTATACCATTATTCACTCAGTATAATATTCTGAAGTTTCATTCACATTCTTTCATAGAGCAACACTTTATTCATTTTTTTTAAATTGCTGGTTGGTGTGCTGTGATGTGAATACCATAGTTTGTATAAATGATTCCTTCATTGATTAATATATAGATTTCTTATTGTTTTTGGCTACTAGGAATAAAATTTTTATAAACATTTATACAACAAAAACCACTATAGGAAATACAAGTAGAACCTACATATATTGCAATAGTATCAAGAAATTTTATTCAGCTCCTTTCTCAAAATTCAAATAAAAAAGTAAAATATAGATGATAGAAGATATAGGAATTTGATAGATTCTCCTTCCACCCATGGAAGAGCAATGGAGTCTAAAATTATACAGTTTCTTAAAAAAAAATAGACATATATAAAACAATTATTTAAAAATATTTGAAAATAAGCAGCACAGGAGAGTCAGTTTCTGAGAGAAGGAAAGAAACAAGGTTTGCCCTATCATCACCAAGTCTTTCTACCAGTAAGGTATTCCCATTCTCTGGTGCAAGATGAGGGACATCATGAAAGCCTGAAAATATTGCTAATTTGTAAGGCTGAGTCAGGAGTCTGGGGAAGCTGAAGCTTTTAGCTTCTGTTGAGTGGAATCACTGGAAGGAGAGAGCTAAATAGAGAAGGAGATTCAGGAAACTACATGAGAACCCTTAAGTTTTTGGCTGAATATAAATATATGCATGCATAAAGTGAAAATCCACAGGCTGACAGTAGACAAATTCTGAAATAAAGAACAATTGCTAAGAAACAGGAAGATGAACAATTCTGTGAAATTGGTCATAGGAAAAAAATTTTTTTAGAAAACCAGAAAGTCACTTAAATTAATTTTAAAAGGATCAAATAAACAGGTAACTTCTTTGATTTCTTGCCAGTGAAAGTTCAAAACTCTTTAAATAAATACAACAAAAGCCTGCACAAAACATTGTAAAATTAAAAATATCTGGTATTCAATCAAGAATTGTGAGAAAAGTGAAAAAGAAAAAAAATTTTTTTTAACATAGCCAAGGGTAAAATCAGTCATCAGAAACAGACTTTGGAGATAGCGATGATTTAATTAGTGCAAAATGTCATAAAAACTGATATTGTAAATATTTTTTGTATGCACAAGGATGAAGAGTAACATGAACATAATTTTAAAATGAAACTGAAAGGGGCAAGAATGCATCAGTTTAGGAGGGCACTAACTGACTCGCTCTCTGAGGATGACTGATTGGGGACAGGTTTCTGCCCGGGGGTCTGTGCTAGGGGTGCCCTGAGCCAGAATCTTGGGGACATTGATCTGGAGGGAGCTTTGTGGTGAGGTGAATTGCTCAGGAGAGATTCATGAGAATTTCCCCTGCCTGTGGTGGTTGACACAGATGGCTGAGCCCCACCCTCAGGGAAAAAGTCTGGTTTGAGCCATGACTACTACTGACAACCTGGTGAGAGGGAGCATTCTCTGAGAGTGGGAGGGTTCTTGTGGAGGATAGAGAGGGGTTTCCTTTCTGTGGATTAGGCTGCCTCGAACCCCTTGCAGCTTTGAGGAAAAAAACAGCTGGCTTGAAGTTGCACCAGGTTGAGGGGAGTTGTGAATTGGCTGAGGAAGGTTGATGTACCTAGGTGCCCAGAGATATGCTCCAACACCCGCCGGCAACCCAGTGAGAGGGAGCATTCTCCAACAGTGGGAGCGTTGTGACAGAAGGTGGAGAGCAGTTTCCTTTCTGTGGATTTGGCTGCCTGGATCCCCTCATAGCTTTGGGGAGCAGACAAACTGGCTTGAAGCAGAGCCAGGCTGAGCGGAGAGGCAAATCTGCTGAAGAAGCCTGATTTACCCTACAGCCTGGTGACACTGAGGCTTGGCTCCAGAAGGGGTGGAGTCAACCAATTTTATCATTCTTGACTGCCAAGCATCAGAGCTACAGCTCACCTGGAGAGGCCAAGAAGTGGGAAGTGCTTGATTAGTTTCCACGAGCCTATTTAGGGTCCCCTTGGTGAAGGGTATGGTTTAGAGGAGGACTTCTTTTGGGTCCCTTATTTTGCCAATAAAAAAAGTCACTTTAAAAATAAAAAAGAATTTTTTTTAACTTAATTTAATCACTAAAATATACCTCAAAATCTGCAAATAGAACCTTGCAGGGCAATTAATTGATGAACACAAGCAGGCTGAGAGGTTCAAAAATGGCCCAAGAAGGAACACTGTTCTTCCTTAGCTTTGTTTGACTGCTTGCTTTTGTGGCTCTTTGGTTTTTCTTTGTTTGTTTGTTTCTCTTCCTTTTCTTTCCTCTTTCCTCCCCCCACTTCTTTTTTCTTTCTTTCTTTCTTTTTAAATAGGGTGCTGCTAGCTTGGCTCTTCTTTGCTGTTCTTCTTCTCCCATGATTTCCCATTCTCTTTCTATATTGAATTTGTCTCCCAAAGCTATCTCTTTTCCTTCTTCATCTTTCTGCCGTCTGTTTTCAGTGGTGGTTCTTACATACCAAGTTTATTCATTAGCCCACAACTTAAAGGTGTCAATTTCTATTCTATCTATTCTGTTCTTCTTTTTTATTATTATTAACTTTTTCCTTTCAGCCCTTTCTATACTCTTTCTCCCTCTCTTCATCATTCTAGCCTTCTAAATCATTATATATATTTTCTTGTATTTGGTTTCCCAGTCCATTGTACGTACTCCACTTTTTTCCCTATTACTGTACACTGCCTATATGAGTTAAATATTCATTTTACTAAGTATTATATGGCCCCTCTTCTAACGTTTATCAATATTACTATTATCCTAATTCTTTTCTCACATCTTTTGATTTTGTTGGCCCTAATCTTTTGCCTTCAAGGGAACATAGAAAGAAGCAAGGAAGTAAAATAAGAAGAACAAAGTCTCAAAGAGAAAACTTAAAACACAGACAAAATCTCCAGATAAATAAAACTCTAGAGCAGAGAAAGAAGCTAATCAACTGAATAAACCCATCAAGATAAAATGATGACTAGATGGCAAGAAAAAATTACAAACCACAATGAGAAACAGGAAGACATGGACCAGTACAATGAAGTAATTAAACCTAGGAAGAGATGCAGAACATCAAACAACTAATCAAAGCTTTCCAAACAAATATCATGGACCAACTTAATGAAGTGAAGGAAGAGATTAAGGATATTAAGAAGACACTGGGAGAACATACTGAAGAAATTGTAAACATACATAAAAAGATAACAGATATGATGGTGATCAATGGCGCAATCCAAGAAATCAAAAACATTCTGGATTCACATAACAGCAGATTTGAATAGGCAGAAGAAAGAATTAGTGATGTGGAAGACAATGCAACTGAAATCAAACATAATGTAGAACAGATAGACAAAAAGATAGAAAAAATCCAGCAGGGACTCAGGGATTTAATGCACAACAGAAAATGCACAAACATTTGCATTATGGACATCCCAGAAGGAGAAGAGTAGAAACAGAACAGAAGGAGTATTGAAAGAAATAATGGCTGAAAACTTCCTAACCCTATTGAGAGAGATGGATGAACAAGTCCAGGAAGCACAGAGCACCCGAAACAGTATAAATCCCAAGAGGCCTACTCCAAGACATACAATTATTAAAATGTCCAATGCTTAAGACAAAGAGAAAATAATCAAGGCTGCAAGAGAAAAGAGAACCATCACATACAAGGGAAGCACAATAAGATTAAGTGCTGATTTCTCATAGGAAAACAAGGAGGCAAGAAAACAGTGGTATGACATAGTCAAGGAACTCAAAGAAAAAACTTTCAGCCACAAAATTTCTCTCCAGCAAAGCTGGCATTCAAAAATGATGAATAGTTCATTATAGTTACAGATAAAACGATAGTAAGAGGGTTTGCCCATAAGAAACCTGCACTTCAAGAAATACTACAGGAAGTTCTACAGGTTGAAAGGAAAAATCAAGGGAGAGAGAGTTGGAGGAGAGTGTAAAAACAACTAAAAAGACAAAAAGAGAAATAAAAACAATATGACACATACATTAACCCAAAGAAAACATGACTGAATTAAGAAACTCATTGTGATTAATAACACTGAATGTTAATGGATTAAACTCACCAGTTAAAAGACACAGATTGGTAGAATGGATATGGAAATATGATCCATCTTTATGCTGTAACAAGAAACCACCTTTGAAACCAGGGATTCAAGGAGGATTCAAGGAGGCTGAGAGTGAATGGCTGGAAAACAATTTTACAAGCAAATAACCAAAAAGGGCAGGAGTAGCTATCCTAGTATCAGAAAAAAAGAGACTTTAAGTGAAAAACTATTGTAAGAGACAAAGATAGACACTACATATTATTAAAAGGGGTAATCTCTCAAGAAGAAAGAACAATCATAAACATTTATGCACCTATTCAGGGTGCCTCAATATACATGAGGCAAACTCTGGAAAAACTAAGTGGAGAAATAAATGTCCTTAAAATTATAGTGGGGGAATTTAATACACCATTGTCACCATTAGATAGCACATCTAGACAGAGATTCAAAAAGGAAACAAAGACTCTGAACAATACATTCAAGGACCTGGACCTAATAAACATATAAAGAACACTATACCCAAATACTGCAGGGTTTGCATTCTTCTCGAGTACACATGGATTGTAATCCAAGATAGACCACATGCTACGGCACAGAACAACTCTCAATGAATTCAGAAAGATTGAGATTATACAAAGTAATTTTTCTGAATGCAATGGAATGAAATTAGAAATCACTAAAGGCCAGAGAAACAGATGAGGCACAAAGATATCGAAGTTAAGCAACACACTCTTAGACAAACAGTGGGTCAAGGATGAAATCTCAAAAGAAATCAATAACAACCTTGAATCTAATGAAAATGACACAACAACTTATCAAATCTTATGGGATGCAGCCAAAGCTGTCCTGAGATGGAAGTTCATAGCCATAAATACATATATTAAAAAAGAAGAAAGAGCTAAAATTGAAGACCTAACTGCACACTTGGAGGAATTGGAAAAATAACAATAAACTAAACCAAAATGAAGTAGAAAGAAGGAAATAAAAAATATTAGAGCTGAACTAAATGAAATAGAGAATAAGAAAGCAGTAGGAAAAACAAATGAAACCAAAATCTGGTTCTTTGAGATGATCAATAAAATTGACAAACACTTAGCCAGAATAACAAAGAAAAGGAGAGAGCAGATGCAAATACAGAAAATAAGTAATGAACAAGGGAATATCACTACTGACTGCACAGAAATAAAGAGTATCATAAGAGGATACTTTGAAAAATTACATGCCAACAATAATGATAATTTAGAGGAAATGGACAAATTTCAAGAAACTCACAAACAGCCTACATTGATGAAAGAAGAAATTGATGAACTCAACAGTCAATTACAAGTAAAGAGAGACACACTCATCAAAACCCTCCCAACTAAGAAGAGCTCAGGACAATATGGCTTCACAGCTGAATTCTAGCAAACATTCTGGAAAGAGCTAACACCAATCCTGCTTAAGCTCTTCCAAAAAATAGAAGTAGAAGGAATATTGCCTAACTCATTCTATGATGCCAACATTACCCTAATACCAAACCCAAACAATGATACCACAAGAAAGGAAAATTCAAGACCAATTTCTCTAATGAACCTAGATGTTAAAATCCTCAACAAAATACTTGCTAATCACATTCAATAACATATCAAAAGAATTATACACCATGACCAAGTGGATTTCATCCAGGGTATGCAAGGATGGTTCATTATAAGAAAATTAAACAATGTAATACACCACATGTAGCCACTGGGCAATT
>JAQZBX010071189.1:0-15283 GCA_029593785.1 Cabassous unicinctus | reverse complement strand
AAAAAAAAAAAAAAAAAAAAAAAATTAACCAAAAGCTTCTGCTTGGGATTTATGATGCCACTTCCTTGCTTAAAATCCTTCAATGGCTCTCTGTTGCCTACTCCATAAATTCTAAATCCTTTAATATAACTTACAAAGCCTTTATTACTGACTTCTACCCACCTAGAGAAGAAGTCTGTTTTTACCTTCCCAGAATCTAGTCTCCCTTCTTCTATAATTCCTCATTTTACTTGGGGGGAAATACCCTTTCCTTATTGAATATGTCTTGATGGGGCTCTTAGTAATGCTAACCCAGGTTCCCCTGGTCAGGGGCAGGTTTGCTTTTACCCAAATCACCAATCAGGCATTGTCTTCCTGTAATGTGAACCTTGAGTGGGAGAAGAGCAAAGACTGGAAACTGGTGGAGTTCATTCATCTTGAGAAAAGTCCCCAAAGAGACACCCTAATAATTTTTGCTACCTGGATTCCTGGAGGCTGCTTGATCCCTCTTTTATCAAATCCTGGTTTTGAGCCTTCCATCCGTTTAGTAAACTACCCCAGAGTTCTTTTTCTAGAACATTTATGTTAGCAAAAGTCATCTCTAGTGCTTGCAAGCAAAGGCCCCTCCCTGATACGCTACCTTTCTAGACTTATCTCACCCAGGTACCCCTACCTGCTTGTGCCCCAGCCTTATGGAACTATTGGCTGGCCCCCGGTGCGGACAGGCCTGGCACATAGTTATGAATGAATGCCACATTATCTCAGGACTCTGTGTCCTTTCCTGCATTTTTTCCTATGGTCAGTTTCTTATCATCCTTCAAGACTCAGCTCAGTTGTCTCCTTCTCTGTGAAAATTCACAAAATCCCTGCTTTTGTTTGCCAAGCCTCTATGACAAATACAACCCATGGCTTAAACAATGGGAATCTATTTCTCATGGCTTTGGAGGGTAGAAGGCTTGCTTCCTCCTGGGTTCAGTAGCGTTCTGGTGCTGGCTTGCCGCAATCCTTGGGGTTCCCTGGCTTACACCTCTACCTCTTGTCACTTTTCTTTTTTCTTTTGGATGCCCTACTGACTTCCTACTGCTCCCCATAGCCTTCTCTTCATAAGGCCTCCACTAGTCTGGATTAATACCTACCCTCACTCAGTTGGGCCGCACCTTAACTAAAAACTACATCTTCAAGAGATCCTATTTACAATGGGTTCACACCCCAGGAATGTGGGTTAAGATTAAGAACATGTATAAATTGGGGTACCTAACACAAGCTACTACAATACCCACATAAAGTCAGTTGCTTCTTCGTCAGTTGTTCCCTCAGTACTTGTACGTACTTGTATCATAGCACTTATCAACTTGTTTTATTTACTTGCTTTTCTTCCATCAGACTGCAAGCAACCTGAGGCAGAGATTTTGTCTTATCTATCTCTGAATCCTCAGTACCTAGAACAAAAAAATAAGAGGAAGGAGAAATAGTATTGGTTGGTTACCATTAAGTACCAGGTACTGTGACAGTGCCTTGCATGTGGTGGCGTTACCCTCTACATTACTCTACTCTCTTTCACTCTAGCCAAGCTGAACGTCGCCTTTCCGCACACAAGACTTCTCTTTCACATACACGGGCCTTTGCTTATCACACTCTACTTCCTTCTTGTTCACATGGCAGTGACACGGTTGCACACGAGAGAACAGAAGCATGTAAGGCATCTTGAGGACTGGACTCCAACCTGGAGCCCTGTCACTTCTGCTTTATTCTATTGGCCAAAGCAAGTCACAAGTCAGCCCAGATTCAAGGGGTAGGGAAAAGCTTCACCTCTTGGTGGAAGGAGTTGCAATTTCACATTGCAAGGGCCTGGATATAAGGAAAAGAACTGTGGCTATTTTTTTTTTTCAATCTACCACAATTTGCTTTATCTTGGCTTCCAGGAAGCTCAGAACTAAATCCTAGCACTAACTGAAGTCACTTCTCTAGACCATTTCTGCTATAGTCCCCTGCCTGCCCTCTTCTCCCACCCTTTGCCAGCCCACATCAATTCACTGTGTTTTGTTAATTCAATTAATGTTTATTGAATGTCTGCTATGGGTCAGGCACACCATTAGATGCCAGGGATATGATGCTATACATTGCTGACAAGGTGCCTACCCTCACAGCACTTAAGATACAATGGGTAATTATAATACAACATTGTGGCCAATGTAGCCTGGCTCGTCACCAAATCTATTCCCTTTTCCTCCTAACATGCAGCTAGACTTTTTTTTTTTTTTTTTCAGGTACTGGGGCTGGGGATTGAACCCAGGACCTCATATGCAGGAATTGGAAAAGACAATGTATGAAAGAAGCTCGTGATGAATATTGAAGCTATGTAAGGATAGTTTTAAGTCTGGTTACAAAACAGAGCACACAAACAAACAGAAAAAAAAACCAGTATAAATGTCATTTAAAAATTCCTAATACATAATAATGCAGCAAAAATCAATTAGGTTTTAAATCCCAAATTATACCAACATAGACTTGGTAATTATGTGAAGTAAAGGAAAAGAAGATATATGAAGAAGTAGAAGAGCCCTGCAAATCTTACCTTACAAAGACTTACAAAGACATTATCTTATCCTCTATGTTAATAACTGGAAAAATATAGGATTATATGTATTCCTTTTAAATAAAATGTATGCCTTCCAAAGTACTAGAAAAAAAAATCAAGGAATATGCAGTCCAAATAGGGAAAAGAAAAACAGAGAAAAGGGAAAATTAAAATCAGACACACAAAATAAGAGGGTAGAATTATTAAACCAAATCAGGGTGTCAGCCAAGGCCACAAAACTGAGGACAATAAATGCTTAGTGTCTATACTGGGGGAAATTATTTCATGCTTACTTATTTTTCTAAAGGCTTTATGTGTATTAACTCATTTAATCCTCATAATAAACTTATGAAATAAGATACTATTATTATCCCTATTTTTTAGATGGGGAGACTGAGGTACAGAGAGTTAACTAACTTACACAAGGATACACAACTATTTAAGGCTTCTTCATTCCTCAGGAATACAGCCTCAAGAACAAACTAGCATGTGATGCAGAGTTAACTCTAATTCATCCAAATCAATCAAGGCTCTGGACAGGGTGTCCTAAGTACATTTAAGGTCAGTACCAAGGTCAACATATCCAAAATGAGAACATATACGGGAAGATAGCCAAGAAGATCTGGAAGAATGCGAAAGCAACAAGGGAAGAAGTCCAAAGTAGACCCAAAGAAGATGAGCCTAGGGGAATTCTTGAGCCAAAGCACAATGGTTGAAGCATCTTTTGAAACTGTACTCAGGTTACTGAGTGAGCATGCCTGGGGAAAAAAAAAAAAAAAAAAAAGCAAAGCTTGTAGCTAGCACCCTCTGCCTTTACCACCTTTTCTTGGGCAAATCAGACCTGGCATTTCCCCATTATGAAAGCCCTAATACACTCTAGAAAGGTTTTAGGTGGGAAGCAGATTCTCACAACCAGTCTTCCAATACAGGTGGTGTGTATAAGAATCTCCTAAGAAACTGTTAAAAAATGAATATTCCTGGGAGCTACCCTCAGAGACCCAAAATCACTGGTCTGCATTAGGGTCTATGAATCTACATTTTCTACAAGTCTCCAAAGCAATTAGAGAAACACACTTTGAGAAAACTGCACCTGTACACTCTCTAGGTGCCAGGTATAGATGTTATACTTGGGGCCACTGGGAAATAAATGCCTTCTCTCTGAATATTTGAGATTTTCTGTTCAGCTTACCTTGGTGGCTTACTGAGGTGATGGCGGGGAGCAGGTTCTCAATGGACCTCGCATAATAGGGAAAGCTACAAGATAAGATGTCTGTAAATGGAAAAAAGCAGCTGGAGTAGGATATCATGTAATTAGTGATATCACATGTATTAGTCAGCCAAAGGCGCGCTAATGCAAAATACCAGAAATGGCTTGGTCTTTATAAAAGGTATTTATTTGGGGTAGAAGTCCAGTTACCAGGCCATAAAGCGTAAGTTTCTTCTCTCACCAAAGTCCATTGCCGTGTGTTGGAGCAAGACAGCTGCCGACGTTTGCTAGGGTTCAGGCTTCTTGGGTTCCTCTCTTCCTGGGGCTGCATTTGTCTCCAGGCTTAGCGCCTCTGTTTCCACCACAAGGTCAGCTGTAGACTATCAGGCGAACGGCTTGCTTCTCTTCTCCTGGGGCCTTCTCTCCAACATCAAAACTCCAATATCAAAACTGCTTCTCAAAAACTGTTTCAACTCTGTTCTTGCCATGCCTTTTATATTTGATTCCCCACCCACCAAGGGGTGGGGCTCAACGCCCTACTGACATGGCCCAGTCAACGCCCTAATCATAACTTAATCATGCCCAGATTAACAGATAAGTTTACAAGCATGATCCAATTATATTTTTGGAATTCATAATTACATCAAATTGCCAAACGGCTACATCACATATCTCAAAAGACCCCAAACTTAAAACTGCACGTGAATCTACAACTATATCACAATAAAAAGTTTTTTAAAAATCCCAACAAAGTCATCCAGCCACTGGGATGGGAAAGTGCTATGTGTATGTCTGGAGAAGAGGTACTGGGGTGTGTCCCAGGGATGCAGTGTTTAGCTATCAACTCCTGGGCTCAATCCTTTTTGCATGAATTGGGGGTGTGGAGATAGAGTTATCTGTCAGGAGGTGGCTGGTGGTGGGATGTGTGAAAAGGTAGGAAATATTGACACTGTGATAACTATGAAAAAAGGTGCAGTCAATTGTTACAAGCAAACACTGAGCCAAGGGATGCAGATCAGTCATGTTGTCAGGATTCTCTAATAGCAGATCTGGAGTCTGGCTATCAATCTCTGGATGAAAGGCAAAACATGGCCAGTAATTATGAACATGAAAATTTTGAGAAACACCCTTGAAAAATGTAACTCAAACTCGGCGCTCAGAGTCCAGATGGCTTTTGACACTCCATGAAGGCAGAAGCAGCAGATTTGCTGTTGAACAGGATAGCAGCAGCTAGAATGGATAGGGAGAATAGTACCAGGGGTGGGAAGTGGGAGGACAAGCCATTTTGGTGACAGAGTCTGTCACCACAGGAATGACACCTGTCATGGGAGGAGCAACAATTGGACATTAAATCCAGAGTGAAGGCTCCTGCAGACGTGCAGCAATCAAAAGCAGAGGGTTTCAACAAATGGTGCTGGGAAAACTGGATATTCACATACAGAAGAATGAAGTTGGACTCTTACCTTACACAGTACACAAAAATTAACTCAAAATGAATTAAAGACTTAAATTTAAAAGCTAAAACTACAAAATTCTTAGAAGAAAACATAAGGGCAGATCTTAATGACCTTGTATTTGGCAATGGTTTCTTAAATATGACACCAAAAGCACAGGCAACAAAAGAAAAAACAGATACATGGGACCCTATAAGATAGTAAAACCTCATGTAAAACACGAATATGGGTGATAGTGCATATATAAGACTGTTTTTGCAAAATATGCTAGAGAGGAGGAAAAAGAATAGCAGCTAAGTATGGCAGGGGAAGCATAGAGAGATTGAGAGGTGATGAGTTTGGGTTGGCTGTTTGCTTGTTTTTTGTATTTTATTATTATCATTATTGGAATAATGAAAGTGCCCTAAGAATGACTGAAGTGATGAATGCACAAATATGTGATTACACCAAATACCATTAATTGTATACTTTGGATGGATTTATGCTTTATTAATATGTATCAATAAATTTGATTTGTTAAGAAAAAACAGATAAATTGGATAAATTAAAAACCTTTGTGCATCAAAGAATGTAATCAAGAGAAAAAGTCTGTAAATCATATAACTGATAAGGGCTTAATACCCAGAATATATAAAGAACTCCTTCAACTCAACAACAAAGAGACAAACAATACTAATTTAAAACTGGGCAAAGGACTTGGATAGACATTTCTCCAAAGAAGATATACAAATGGCCAGTAAACACATGAAAAGATGCTCAACATTGTCAGTCATTAGGAAAATGCAAATCAAACCTGCAATGACATACCACTTCATCTCTACTAAGGTGGCTATTATTTTAAAAGAAGAAAACAAAAAAAAAGAATGACAAGTGTTGGTAAGGTCATGGAGAAATTGGAAACTTTGTGCGTTGCTGCTGTGGAAAAGTTTGGCAGTTCCTCAAAAAGTAAAATACAAAATTACCATGTGACCCAGCTATTCCACTTAGAGGTATTTAGCCAAAAGAATTGAAAGCAGGTACTTGTTTGCGAATGTTTCATAGCAGCATTATTCACAGTACGCAAAAGGTGGAAACAATCCAAGTATCCATTGACGGATGAACGGATAAATAAAATGAAGTAGAGGCATACAATGGAATATTCCCATAGAAAGGAATGAAGTTCTTATACATGGTACAATATGGATGAACCTTGGAAACATCATGCTGAGTGAAATAAGCCAGACACAAAAGGACATATACTGTATGATCCCACTTATATGAAATATCTAGAATAGGCAAATTCAGAGATAGAAAGTAGATTAGAGGTTACCAGGGGCAGGAGATTGGGGGGTTAATATGTAATGGATACAGAGTTTCTCTATGGGATGACAAAATTTTTTGGAAATAGTGGTGATGGTCATACAACATTGTGAATGTATTAATGCCACTGAACTCTACACTTAAAAAATGGTTAAAATGGCAAATTTTATGTTATATATATTTTACCACACACACAAACAAAAACATAGGGTAGGAGTCCGTTGGGTCACCCAGGCCTTTCTTGATCCTGACACAGATGATACCATAGGAAGCACCTGGATAGCATCATTCAAAGCTTTGCACAAGCCTCAGGCCAGCAGGAATTCTTTCTCTGCTATGCCAGATTCACTGAGACAGGGATCCACTCTAGGTACACCAGTAAGCCACCAAGGTAAACCGTTTGCTTGATAGGATCTCCCAGCATTCTGCACTACCACACAGCCTTGAATCTCAGTGAGGGCTGCTATGTAGTCATCTCTCTGCTTCCTTGAGAACAAAGTTCTCTGGTTTAAGACTCTCCTATAGTGGGCTGCCTCCACTGCTCCCTAATATTCTGGACTCAGAGAATGGACACCTGGCAGCTTTGGCTGCTTGGCATAGCAGGATTGGATTCAAAGAAGTAGAGACACCTTCTCTTGTGTATAATGAATTCATGAGTTTCAGTTACTCAGACTAGAGTACTAGCAGTCCAAGCTCTCAAATCCTGAATGCCAGGCTCCCTCAGGTCTTGACTGAAGCCTTGAAAGCCAGGAGGAGACACCTCCTACACAGGGCAATTGTCCATGCTAGGGTCACCTTCCAGGGCTATGAGACTACAAGGGCTGGCTAGGGCCCTGGTGGGAAAGGACAATTCCCCATCCTTCAAGGATGATTATTGAATGGATGAAGTAGTCATTCAGCCTGTATTTGAACAATCCTAACATGGAAAGGGCAGGGGAGGAACTCCTACTTCCTAAAATAATCTTCAAACTCTTAAAGATTTATTCCTTGTTTTGAATTAAAATCTATCTTCATTTAATTTCTAGTGCTTTGACCTACAAACTATCTCGAGGCCATATCAGTTCTACCCATTCTTTCACATGAAGACAGTTGTCATGTTCCTGAGTCTTCTTTTTTCATTTCCTTCCACCATTCCTTATCTGGTGGCTCACTCTCAGCCTCTCCACTATTTCTGTGTCTCCTATAAGTGTGGTACACAGAGTGCAATACTCCAGGTGTGGTCTGATGGGTACCGAGTTCAAAGAGATTATCACTCCTTTGCTGTAGATAGTGTGCTGTTGTTGTCACATTAGAAATTTATTTGGTTAGTTCTATTTGCCAAAATCTTGTCTTTCCACTGTTTCTTTGCCATGCAGTTGTGCAGTTATGTTTGTGAATCCAACTAAAATTGTAACACTTAGAATACAATGCCTGATTTATGGTCCACCTCATTATAATAATCTCTGTTATTATTAACTTCATCCTATTAGCCATGACTATTACAAAATGGAATTACCACTTAAAATAAGATGTTAGCTCTCACGCCCCACCTCCTTCAGCCTCACAAATGGAACTAATACTTGCATTACACCTGCGCTGGAATTTTCAGCGCACAGAATCCTACCCGGCCCCTTTCAGCCCGCCTACCCCTAATTAAGCCCCGCCTCCAAAACGGGCGTCCCCTGGCCGCAGCCCCACCACCTTGCTCCCAGCGCCTCGCGTCCGCCCCGCCCACTCCGAAGTCCCAGGCGGGAAACGCTGAATGTGGCCGTCCATTGGCTGACTGGAGGCGCAGCTTGATGACGTTGAGCTGGCGCGCGGCTTTCCCAGAGGTGGCCCCCGGGCGAAGGCCGCCTGTGGGAGCGGGCCTGTTGCCCAAGCGTGCGGTGGCCCCGGGGAGTGGAAAGGGGAGGCACGAGCCCTGCTTGCGCCTCGCCATGAGTTTCCTGATAGACTCCAGCATCATGATAACCTCCCAGGTGAGTCACCGTCTCCCTTTCTCGAATCGCCCACTCCGGGATTCCGCGCCGCGGGCTGGCCAGGAGTCTCGCTCTTCCACCTAGATCGCGTGGTGCCCCCACCACACCGGGACCCAGAGCCCGAGAAGGGTGTGTGATTTGCGGCATCCGCCTTCCTTTGCCCTCACTGTCGGGAAGCTAGCCTGAGGTGGTCCGCGCCCTCATCCTGCGTCCATGCCCGGACTCAGTGGTCCTCTTTCAGAAGGAGTCAGTTGGCCTCAGCGCTGAGAGCCAATGCCTCGAGAAGGAAGCGGTCCCCAAAGCTCCCCGGCTACAGCGCTGCTGACCCGCCGGTTGGGGAAGAGTGTAGTTCCGGGCGCAGGGTGTGCGGCGAGCCTATCCGGTCTGACTCCTGAGGACACGTGTCAGCTTTGCTGGTTAGTTGTCAAATCCTGAATCCGGGTGCAGTGGTATTTACCACCTTCACTTCAGAGACCTTCCAAGTGTAAGGTTTCGTTTGTGCACCAACACCTCATCCTTTATCCTCTGCTAGCTGGCCACCCTTTTCAGATCTTTTTCTGGCCCTCCTTTCCTCCCGATTGGCCACCTCCATTCATTCATACAGTCACCCAACATTGATCGGCCATTATATGAGGCTCTGAGGGTATGAACATTCCTAACACACTGACAATCCCTGCCCTCTAGAAGCTTCATCTAGTGAGCCTCTTGCTTTTACCATGTCATCCGTTGAGTTAATCTATTCTATTTTCTTTATAGCATTAACCATAGCGCTGATATATTTGTTTACGAATTTATTTTTTTATATCTTGTCTTGTTTATAGCTTTATTCCCACCTCCAAGTGTAAATACTCAATAAATAATCATTAGCCAATTGTTAACATTTCTAGACACTCAGGCTAATTACTTAATCGTTGACCTTTTCTTCCCTCATCTTTCCAGTAAAGTATTTTTTTCTTAACTGTTCTTTTTTTTCAAATGGCAAATGACAGAAAGTACTCTTTTGGGGTTGAAAGTAAACTAATCTTGTTATTTTGATCCAATTTTCACATTGCTTCATCCTCATGCTTCTGTCCCTGGAAGTAGCATTGTCATTGTCTCAAAAAAATTTTTATAACAACATTTAAGAAAATTTGAAACAAGAAAAAAACACCTATAATACTACTACCCTAATACAACAACTTTTTTCATTTTTTAAAAATTTACCATGCGTATTAGTCAGTCAAAGGGATGCTAATGCGAAATACCAGAAGTGGATTGGTCTTTATAAAGGGTATTTATTTGGGATAGAAGTCCACAGTTACCAGGCCATAAAGCATAAGTTTCTTCCCTCATGAAAGTCCATTGCCACGTGTTGGAGCAAGACAGCTGCCGATGTTTGCCAGGGTTCAGGCTTCTTGGGTTCCTCTATTCCCGGGGCTTTGTTTCTCTCCAGGCTTAGCTCCTCTGTTTTCACCACACGGTCAGCTATAGACTATCAGGCAAACGGCTTGCTTCTCTTCTCCTGGGGCCTTCTCTCCAACATCAAAACTGCTCCCTCTGTCCTTTGCCTTGCCTTTTATATTTGATTTCCCCACCCACCAAGGGGTGGGACTCAACGCCCTACTGACATGGCCCAGTCAAAGCCCCAATTATAACTTAATCATGCCCAGATGAACAGTTTACAAGCATACAGTTTACATACAGTTTACAAGCATAATCTAATATAGGTTTTTAGAATTCATAATTACATCAAATTGCCAAACGGCTACACCATGTTTATATGTATTGTTTTTATTGGCTTCATAATAGTCACATGTATTAGTGTGCAAAAATCTGGAATCTAACTCTTGTTCAAAACCTTTCAAAAATAAAAATAAAAAAAATAAAATTTAAAAAGTAAAACCTTTCAAAAACGTCCTCTTGCCCTTGTTGACAACTCAGGGTTACTTTTAGCCTTAGTACCAACTCAAGAAACATAACAATATTTAAGCAGCATTTTTTAACTCAGAATAAAAATAAGAATGTCAGGGAGAAAATTGGCATTGCATTGTAACTGCTATGATTTTTAATACAAATATAATTAATAAATTGAAACCAGAAAGTGGCTGTCTAATATTTTTTATCCCTTTCAATCATATAATGCTTTGGCTTTACAACATGCATTCACATGCAATGTTAAATTTAATTCTCAGACCAGTTCTTCACAAAGAAGGAACTAAGACCCAAAGAATCCCTTGCCCAGAATGCTCTCTGTTCAAATATTCATGTGGCTACTGCCACATCGTTTAGGTATCAATAAAAATGTCACTTCAGAAAGCCTTTACCTTACTCCTTGTACTGGGGCCTGGGATTGAACCTGGGACCTCGTATGTGGGAAGCCAGCGCTTAAGCACTGAGCCACATCGGCTCCCATTTTACCTTACTCCTCACCCTCAGCCAAAGTAGCCTCCCATCCCAGCCACCTTCTATCCCATTTCCCTTTTTAATCTTCTTGTTAGCATTTATCACTTGTACTTATTTATGTGTTTAGTTGTTTGTTATCTGTAAACTCCATGAGGTCCAGGATGTCATCTCTCTTGCTCTCTGCTATGTTTCTCCAGCGGCTGGATCAGTCAATAGTACATAATAAAGGCCTAGTAAATATTTTTAAAAGGCACCTCTTTAGAGAGAGGTGCTTGCCTTGGAAGCAGTGCACGCACGCGCACGCGTTTTTTTCTGTTTTATGTGAACTGAAATGAAATCTTAAATCAGAGGTCATATATTGAAGCTGGTGTCTCAGGCTACATATTAGTGTAGAGATCGCTTACCATGGCATAGGGAAAAGTCTGAACTCCTTAAAATGGCTTATAAATTCCCTTATGATAGGACCCTGGCTCTTACCTCTTCAGCCTTGGCTCTCATCATTTCCTCAGTTGAACTTTATACTCTAAACTTACTAAACTTTTAGTTCCTTAGCTTGGCCCTGCTGTCAAGCCTCCACACCTTCAAACGGTCTCTTCACTCTTCCTGGACCTTTTCCTCTATCCCTCCCCTTTCTCTTATTCGGCCTTCAGACCTCTGGTTGGCCATCCAAGAAGCCTCCCCCGTCGTATGTTCCTAAACATGCTTCCATAAAACCCCTCACTCACTGCCTTTTAATAATACTTATCACATTGGGGTGTTTTTTTGTTGTTTTTTAAAATATTTATCAAAATTTTATTTTCCATCTATTTGAAATGTTAACTCTTTGTCTGGAATTTATTTTGTTATTACGAGTCTATACACATTGTTTTTTAATTGCTAGTTTATCTCCTTCATAGACTATAAGCTCCTAAGGAATAGGGCCCTTGCTGCCTTGTTTATCATTCTGTCTCTAGGACTTGGCACACATCAGACACTTAATAAGTACTTATTAAGTGAATAAAAGGTTGAGTAAATGAACCAAGAAAGTAGTCTTTTCCAGTCACTTCTTTAATAACAGTCCTGGCCATCGTTTTCCTTTCTTTCTTTTTTTTTTTTTTCTCCTCTCTGTAGCTAATTTTCAACCTAGAGGTCATTTGTATGAAGTAATTATTTTCTAATGCATATGTTTTTAGTCTTCTTTACAATCATAAGACTTATCAGTTCCAAAGTACACTTAAGTCCCAAGGTCAAAGCTCTACTCTGCACTATTCTAAAATTATTAATTGTCTCTTTTGAGTAAGAAGTTGTGCACCTTCCATTTTATCTGCAAGGCTGTTTGAAATTGCTTTCTCCTTTCTCCTTCCGCGTGTTATCTAGGTCCTCTATAATCTTGCCTGAATTCATATTTACCTTGGACTTAATGAATTCTCTAGTTACTTTTTTTTTCTTATTAGTTGTTTAAAAGTCTTTTTACGCTTTCTTTGTTAACATGAAAGGAGTCCACAATGAAATATTAAAGGTATACATCTTTTTCTTCCATCCTCTGTCCCCTCATATAGACTTATGATCTTCACTTGTTTTCCTTCTGTAAAGTCCCATTCCAGGGTAATCTTAGTGATATACTTTTTTTTCTTTTTTATCATCCATCTTCACTCTACATACCACTCCCAGTTAAAATTGCCCAACTTCTCCAGCTTATAGCTTCATAAGTCATATAAATGTGGATTCTACACTCTGAATTGGTAGTGAGTTATGATGGCCAAAAGGGTCTCCTAGGTAGTCAAGTGGTATATTCATGGATCCAAGCTATTTTCTCATATCCTCTTGTTCTTTTACCTTCAGATAAAAGTCCACACTTGGATCACTGCTGTAATTTGTCTACTACTAATTCAGGGGCCTGAAGACTGCTATAGAAAATCACAGAGCTGTGCAGATCACCAACGCCATGAGTTTATGGATACCCTCAGCTCATTGAATAGTTCTTTTTCTTTTTCTTGGCTTCAGTCAGCTATGGGTTCCATTTCCCTCATGATTTCCCTGAGCCTTTATCACTCTCCTCAAGGCCCCCTTTTCCATTCTCATCTCTTACTTTTAGCAGATGACTTTTCCTCCTACTCAGTCAAGAAAAGTGAAACCAAAAGGTGTGATCTTCTACTTCCTGCATCTTAATCTAAGCAATTAACTATGTCTACAATCATTTTCACCTTCTTTCTTCCCAAGAGTATCCCCTACTCCTGTATAAGACGATCCTCTCCACCTCTGCCTTTGAACTTGGAGCAGCTTATTGTGAAGTAATTAAGAGCACAGGCCTTGGAGTCAGCCACAGAAGCTTCATATTGAATCCTGATTCTAACACTGTACAACTTGGCAAGTTGTTTAACTTCTTTAAACCTTAGCTTTCTTTTTGAAATAAGGACAATAAAACCTATCTTATAGTGCTTTTATAATTTAATGAGATTACAATAGTAATTAGAATGTTTGGAATATAGTAAATTGTCAAAAAAGCGTAGCTACAACTACTAATAACAAATTAATAACATCTTCAGCTCATCTCCAGAGCTGTGTTCCATCAGTTCCCTCTCACGTTAGTTTATCTCCTCTACTGCTTTCTTCATCTTGGCCTGTAAACATAGCAAAGGTTTTCCTATCTCAGAAAAAATTCTTTCCCTTTACCCCACATTCTTCTCTAGACCTCTAGCTAATGTTTTCTTTCACTCTCATCCTTGGCTTTCCATAGAGTAATTTGCTTATTGCCTCTACTTCTGACCCCCAACCCCTACAGTCTGGTTCCTGCCCCCACCTTACTATTCGGACTGTTCTTAATATCATTGACCTCTAAATTGCCTAATTTGAACATTTTTCAATCCTTATTTTATTAGCACACTCTGCTTCATTTAAACTCCATTTCTTTGGTTTCAGGACACTACACTCTCCCGGTTCTGTTATTTCTCTGACCATTCCTTCTCTGTCTCCTTCCTGGTCTCTTCTTCCCATTCCTACCTTTTAGTGTTTTCTTCTTAGCACATTGCTCTCCTCACTCCACATACTGTTCCTGGGTGATCTTGTGTACTTTGGTGGTTTCACCTCTTAGGTGTATCTCAGCCCTGCCTTCATACCCTACCTGTACTGTCTAAATGCTTGCTAGATATCTCACCCTGGATGGTTCTTGGGTCCTTAGCATGTCTAAAACTGAATTATTCTTCTTCTCCATCCCCTGACCCCATTCCCAAACTTCTTCTTTCTCCTATACTCTTCATATCAATTTGGTGGCCTCACTTTTCATCCTGTATTCCAAACTAGTCATTCTTGGCTCCTCCCTTCTGGTTTTACCTTCTAAATAGTTCTGAAATCAGCCACTTCCTCTCCTGCCACCAATGTCTTAATTCAGGCCTTTATCATCTCTCGTCTGGATTCCTAAATGTTTCTCTTCCTACCAAGTTGTCTCTTCAAATGCATCTTCCACACAGCCATCAGAGTGGTCTATCTAAAACAAATCCAGCCATGTCTTTTCCCTACTCAAATGACTCCTCAACACCTACAAGATATAATCCAAGCTCCTTAGCATGGCTTTCAGAATTCTCAGTGATTGGTCCTCTGCCCCTCCTCTCTAATATCATTTTTTTTTTTTTTACCACTTCCTTCTTTGAGTTTTATCTCCCAGCACTGGAAAACTGCTCATAGTTCCCAGCATATACCATGCTGTTTCTCACTTCTGTGACTTTACTCATGCTCTTTGCTGTCTGGAAAGACCTGTTCTGCCCTACCATCGCTGTCTTTTACCTGCCTGATTCTTATTCATCGAGAGTGGTTTTTAATATTTTAGGAGTGATAGAAATTGAGTATTCATCACATTGGAACCTTTCTCTAGAAAAATGCACATGATCTCAAAATTTCGCATTCAATATCAGGTTTTAACCCCAATTTAAAACACCCTTCAGCTCAGGTATTAACTTCTCCAGAAAATCTGTCCTACAAATTGGTTTGGTTGCCCTCTTTCATTTGTTTTATATCTCATGTGCATATCTCTATCATTGCACATGCCATATTACATTATAATTATTTATGTAGTGTCTTCACCACTATACTGTAAGCTCCTGGAGGGCAGTGGCTGTCTTCCTCATCTTTGTATTTCCCGATACCTAGCACTGCAAATAAGAAGTTATTACCAAAACAGTTGAGGTTGAATGTTGCTGAAAAACAAACCATTCTTTCCTTATGGACCATTTATTCAGTCAAACACTTAGTTGGAGCCTGTTATGTTTGAGCCGTTGTGCTGAATGCTGAGGATACAAAGATTTACAAGATTAGCGTGGTCCTTGTCCTCATAGAGCTTACAGTCGAATGTCTAAAATGATGCATTTAAGTTAGCCATTAAAAACTGTGTGATAAATGCTTTGATAAGGGATGTACCGAGTTTAATAGGATATTTTAAAAGAGCAACTTATCT
>JAQZBX010071188.1:0-15280 GCA_029593785.1 Cabassous unicinctus | reverse complement strand
GCGCTCGCTGTCTCCTCTCTGTGTCTGTTCGCTGTGTGTTCTCTGTGTCTTCTCGTTTTCTCTTTGGGAGGCACTGGGAACTGAACCTGGGACCTCCTATGTGGGAGAGAGGCGTTCAATCGCTTGAGCCACCTCAGCTCCCTGCTTTATTGTCTCTCTCGTTGTATTTCCTCTTTATGTCTCCTTATTGCGTCATCTTGCGTCAGCTCTCAATGCCAGCCTATCATGCCAGCTTGCTCTTTTGCTTGTCTTCTCCAGGAGGCACCGGGAACTGAACCCAGGACCTCCCATGTGGTAGGCGGGAGCTTAGTCGCTGGAGCCACATCCGCTTCTTCTTGAGCCACATCTGCTTCCCTACATTCAGCTTCTTGAGGTACTGCCAAACTGTCTTCCACAGAGGCTGCACCATTCTACGTTCACCAACAGTGAAGGAGTGTTCCTTCTTCTCTGTATTCTCTCCAGCACTTGTAGTTTTCTCCTTTTTTAAAATAATGGCCATTCTACAAGATGTGAAATGGTGTCTCATTGTAGTTTTGATCGGCATTTCCCTAATAGCTAGTGATGTTGAACATTTTTTCATGTGCTTTTTTGGCTACTTGTATTTCCTCTTTGGAAAAATGTCTATTCAAGTCTTTTGTCCATTTTTAAATTGGTTTGCTTGTCTTTTTATTGTTGAGTTGTATGATCTCTTTATATAACATGGATATCAAACCCTTATCAGGTATGTGGTTTCCAAATCTTTTCTCCCATTTAGTAGGCTGCCTTTTCATTTCCTTTGCAAAGTCTTTTGAAGAGCAAAAGTGTTTAACTTTGAGGAAGTCTCATTTATCCGTTTTTTCTTTCATTGCTTATGCTTTGGTAGTAAGGAGACCACAAGATCTTGAAGTTGTTTCCCTGCTTTTTCTTCTAGGAGTTTCATGGTTGTAGGTTTTATATTTAGGTTCTTGATCATTTTGAGTTAATTTTTGTATGAGGTGTGAGATAGGAGTCCTCATTCTTTCTTTTTTTTTTTTTAAGATTTATTTTATTCATTCATTTCTCCCTAACACCTCGTTGTTTGCACTTGCTGTGTCTGTTCTTTTTCCTTGTTTCTTTAAGAGGCGCCGGGAACCAAACCCGGGACCTCCAATATGGGAGGAAGGCACCTACTTGCTTGAGCCACCTCCGTTCACTCCTTTGTGTTGTGTCTCTCATTGTGTTCTTCTTCTTGTGTCTCTTCTTGTGTCATCTTGTTGCATCAGCTTGCCGCACCTACCATCACATCAGCTCACTGTTTTGCTCGTCGTCTTTAGGAGGCACCGGGGACCTCCGCTCCCTGCTTTGTTGTGTCTCTCATTATGTTTTTCTTCTTGTGTCTCTGTTGCGTCAGCTTGCTGCGCCTGCCCGTTGTGCCAGCTCACTGTCTTCTTTAGGAGGCACCGGGAACTGAACCAGGGACCTCCCTTGGTGGTAGGTGGTAGCCCAGTCGCTTGAGCCACATCTGCTTCCCTTCATTCTTTTTTTGGTATATGGCTATCCAGTTCTCCCAGCACCATTTGTTGAATAGACTGTTCTGACCCAGCTGGGTAGGCTTCATAGCCTTGTCAAAAATCACTTGACCATAGACATGAGGGTCTGTTTCTGAGTTCTCAGTTTGGTTCCTTTGGTCAATATGTCTATTTTTATGCCAGTACCATGCTGATTTTATTTATATTTATTTATTTTAACCACTGTAGCTAAGTAATATGATTTAAAGTCAAGAATGAGAGTCCTCCAACTTTGTTCTTGTTTTTAAAGATATGTTTGGCTATTAGGGGCCCTTTACCTTTCCATATAAATTTGATAATTTGATTTTCCATTTCTGCAAAAAGACTGTTGGGATTTTTATTGGAATTACGTTGCATCTGTAATCAGTTTGGGTAGAATGGACATCTAACGATATATAGTCTTCCAATCCATGAACACACAATGTTCTTCCATTTATTTAGGTTGTCTTTGGTTTCTTTTAGCA
Organism: Cabassous unicinctus; assembly: GCA_029593785.1. NCBI lineage: Eukaryota > Metazoa > Chordata > Mammalia > Cingulata > Chlamyphoridae > Cabassous > Cabassous unicinctus. The sequence continues at coordinate 13,290 of JAQZBX010071188.1, read as the reverse complement.
ATATTTTGTAGTTTTCTGAATATGGTCCTTTATGTCCTTGGTTAAGTTTATTCCTAAATATTTGATTATTTTAGTCACTATTATAAATGGAATTTTTTTTGTGATGTCCTCCTCAGATTGCTCATCAGTAGTATAGAGAAACGCTACTGATTTTTGCATATTAATCTTATATCCGCCACTTTGCTGAACTTGTTCTAGTAGCTTTATTGTTGATTTTTTGGGATTTTCTAGATATAGTATATCATCAGCAAATAGTGAAAGTTTTACTTCTTCCTTTCCTATTTGGATGCCTTTTATTTCTCTATTGACGAAGAAGAATATTGGCTCTAGCTAGACTTCTAGCACAATATTGCATAACAGTGGTGACAGTGGGCATCCTTGTCTTGTTTCTATCTCAGCAGGAAAGCTTTCAGTCTTTCATCGTAGAGTAGTGTTAGCTGTGGGTTTTTCGTATATGCGTTTTGCCATGTTGAGAAAGCTTCCTTCTATTCCTATCTTTTGGAATATTTTTATCAAGAAATCATGCTGGATTTTGTCAGATGCCTTTTCTGCATCAATGGAGAGGATCATGTGATTTTTCTTCAATTTCTTAATGTGGTTTATTACACTAATTGCTTTTCTTGTGTTGAACCATCCTTGCACACCTGGGATAAAACCGACTTGGTCATGATGTATAAGTCTTTTAATATGCTGTTGGATTCTATTTGCAAGTATTTTGTTGAGAATTTTTGCATCTTTGTTCATTAGAGAGGTTGGTCTGTAATTTTCTTTTCTTGTAGAATCTTTATCTGGCTTTGGTATTAGGGTGAGTCTCTGGTGAGTACAGAGAGTGTCAGTCGGTTGTTTGTTGGTTCTGTTGACTTATCACTCACAGTGGCATCATTCTGTGTGTGTTTGGTAAGTTTTGGTCATGAGTTCATATTTTATTGAACTCAACTTTGGGAACTCGGAGGGCCTAAACTGGGAGGTGCTTTCCTCCAGAGCAGTTTTTGATTAGATTTTGCCTATTGCTAGGGGAGCTGCCAGCCTGACCTCACTTTGGTCCCCTTTGAGGAACCCTGGCTTAAAGCAGGGTTTGAGGTTCAGTGTTGTGCCCTTGCCTGCTGCCCAGGGGTTCGCCCCTGCTGCAGTGCTGAGATTGACATTTGTCCTCAGGGCAAGCCCTGCCTTTCACCTCTGCTTAGTTTCAACCACGCTACTCCTTGTGCCAGTCTCAGTTTACTTTTTTGGGGGGTGGGGTGGGCTGTTAATTTTGTTTTTTCCCCCTGTCCAGCCCAGCAATGCATTAGAAATTGTTTGCTGTAATTTGGGCAGGATCTAATGGGTTCATTGTGTAGTGGTATTCCCGCTTGCAAAGTTTTCCAACTTCAATCAGGCCTGGAGAATTCCAAGAAGCTTTAAATATGCGTATTCTGATTTTCTCCTCACTGTCGCCCCTTTGAGAGAGCACAGAGACGAAAGTTGTATGAGAAAGCAGAGGAGCAGGTTAGGATTTCTGACTTGTTGTTTGTAAAGTCCTCAAAACTCTGCTTGGCACATAGTAAGGTTATGTAAGCGTTTGTTAAAAGAATAAGAAATTGAAAGTACATATTTTCCATTGTGTTAGGTCTGGGTCACTACAATATCACCAGTTCACCCACCAAGCTGGGTGGAGACCTTGCTGGAGTGACCATTGTCCAGGTCGCCACCTATGGTGACTGCTGTCTGGCCGTGTCTGCCGACGGAGCCCTCTTCGGTTGGGGAAACTCTGAGTACCTGCAGCTGTCCTCTGTCACGGATTCCACACAGGTACTAGGGGGCCTACCTCGTGGTGCTGGAGGTTTGGGAATATAAAGTGTTAAGGACATTTATAAGAAGCTCTTCACCAATGAGTGATGTGTCAAGGGCTCTTTAGTGCCTAACCTGTTGTAAGAATGCCTCTTCAGGGTACCAAGTTCTTGGACATCTCATTGGTACCTGGAACCCAGCCCAACTTGACATAATTTTGCACCAAGATGTTAGGCCTCTATTTGTATTACAATTTTAACCAGCTAAAACAAAACAAAAAACACTGCTGAATCATACAGTATTGGCAAGTAAGCATTTTGGCATAAAGAATTAACTGGTCAGTATCTGATATAGTACTGTCTTTCAATGTGGGTACTGAGATAATTATTAAATAAGTTAGAATCAGGAAACTGTCAGGCTTCAAATCCTAAAACACCAACCAAAATTAAAAAAAGAGAATTGTTCTCTATATAATAGTGCATATATATATATACATATAACAATTGGGATGGGAAGTGGATGTGGCTCAAGTGATTGGGCCCTCGTCTACCATATAGGAGGTCCAGGGTTCGATTCCTGGGGCCTCCTGGTGAAAGGCAAGCTGGCCCATGCAGCGCGCTGGCCCACGCAGAGAGCTGGCCTGCATGGAGTGGCTGGTGCAGCAAGATGACGCAATAAAAAGAGATAGAGAAGAGAGAAAATAAGAGACGCAGCAGACCAGGGAGCTGAGGTGGCGCAAGAGATTGAGCGGCTCTCTCCACTCCGGAAAGTCCCAGGATCGGTTCCTGGTGCCGCCTAAGGAGAAGACAAGCAGACACGGAAGAACACACAGAGAGCAGACAACAAGGAGGGGAGAAATAAATAAATAAATCTTTAAAAAAACAAAACAAAACAAAAACAATTGGGGAGCAGATGTAGCTCTTAAAAAAAAAGATATAGTAGCAATAATAACAGAATTGAGAAATGAGAAAAAATAAATTATACACACACACGAGTAATAAGAATAATCTTCGATTAATCCACAGCCAGCTCACTTTTAAACTGGGAATGATCATGCAATACAATAATGCAAAGGGGTTTTAGAACAGACTAAACAAAGTTCAAATCCTGCAGCTTTTTAGCTCTGAGACCTTGGGTAAATTTCCTGGCCTCTCTCAATCCCAGTTTTCTCATGTGTAAGATAAAGATGATAACATCTACTATATTTAAAAATATGGACGATAGCCCACATCTGAGGAACCTAAATCTAGATCCATTAGGCATTGATTAAACTAGCTGTTGCCTGGGTCTGGGGCAAGGACTAAAGAGCATGAGATCTTTTTGGGGTGACGGAAATATTCTAGAATTGGATTTGTGGTGCTGGGTGCAAAGCTCTAAACTTAAAGTCATTGGATTGTACACTTGAAATGGAGGAATTCATGGTGAGGTGGACCTCAATAATGCTGTTAAATTTTTTTAAAAGAAGTAGAACCTTAGCAGCGCTCCAGACGCCCTCCCCATCACCAAAGGGAACAGCTATCAATACGGTAAGATTTTAAACATTTTATTAAGGGAAATTTCAAATATCTACAAAAGTAGAGGTAATTGTATAATGAATCCCTATGTACCCATCATCCAACTTCAGTTGTTGACAACTAATGGCCAATTTTAAAAAATTGAGATATAATTCACATACCATAAAATTCACCATTTTAAACTGTACAATTCAGTAGTTTTTAGTATATTCACAAGATTGTACAACCATCTGTCTAATTCTGGAACATTTTTCTCACCCCCAAGAAAACCCATACCACTTATATCCAATTTTGTTTCATCTATAATTCTATCCACATATCTGCCTTAGATGATTTTGAAGCAAACCCTAGAAATATCCATCCATAAAAATTTCAGTAAGTAGCTCTAAAAGATAAGGACCATTTAAAAAACATACTACAATCCTTAGTAGCATCAAATTTCTAACAAGATACAGAAGGATTTTAAAACTATATTAATAGATAAATCTGGGCAAAGATAAACTAAAGGTCAGGTAATAAGATGGAAGAATGCATTCTCTGTATTCTGGTACAGTTGCAAGAAATGATTTGGCTCTGAGCACTTTAGCAGCTGAAACAAAGAAGAGAACATGGTCATTTAAATGGTTCATTGTTTCCATAAGATAAGCAGCAGATAAGGTGTTCTAGAGAAGTCCTGCTCTTCTTGATTCCAAGGCCTGAGAGAGATGTCTCCCGTGGCCTAGTGAGGGTAATAGACCTACAGACCCGAGCTTCATGTCATTGTTATCTACTGCTGCCTAACATGATACCAAAACCTAGTGGTTTAAAACAAGGCACATTGTTCCCGTGGGTCAGGACTCTGGTGTGGCTTGGCTGGTCTTCTGGCTCTGGGCCTCTCCTTAGACTGCCCTTGTCGTAATGAGGGAAGGGCTGGATCCACTTCCACACTCACCCCAGCGATTGTTGGCAGGATTCGGCTCCTCGCCAGCTGTCGGCCAGCCAGCAGTCCTTGGCCAGGCTTCCTCGTTTCCTTGCCAGGTGGGCCTCTCCATTGGGCAGCTCACAAAATGGCGTCCGGCTTCGTGAGAGTGAGCAAGCGAGAGGCCGAGAGAGAGTGCCAGCAAGACAGAAGCCACTGCTTTTTATAATCTACTCACGGAAGTGACATCCATCACTTTGGGTTGTATTCTTAATCCTTAGCAGCAAGTCACTAGGTCCCACCCACACGCAGGGGGCGGGGATGACAGGGTGTGAGGGCCAGGAGGTCGGGATCCTTGGGAGCGTCTCAGAAGCAGCCCGCCACTGTCATGGATGGTGGCCTCGGCCTTCTGTCAGCGATTCGGGGGTGCCTTTCCGATGGCTGTTTGATAGCGCGCTTCTCGGCATGTGCTGAGGGCGTTGTGCCAGAGCACGGTTAAGTAAAGATGTCCTCTGAGAGCTGAGCAGTGGAGGCCAGGTCCCGGCCCTGACAGCCTGGCTTCATCTAGGCAAACATTTTCTGCCTCAGTAAGCCCTTTTGTTCCTTTTGAGTCAATTTAGGGGCCGCTATCCTCCAGCTGTCTCCATTTGAGAGTGACTCTGTCAAGATTCATGGCTGTCTGTGAAGCAGTCAAAACCTCTCTTTCTAAAGTCATTCCCCAGTAGAGGTGCCAAGACCATTACAGTCCTGCTGGATGGTCCTTCAAACCTCTGACCCTCCCTTCACTCCCCCTCGGCTCAAGGAGGAAAACAGATGCTGTGAGAGGGGAATGCTCAGTGTCCCTCTAGGATCCTGCACACGTGCCTGTGTCTGTCGCCACCCTGGGCACCATCCCCTTTGTGGCAGCAGAGGAAGTGTCTCTCTTCCTTCTGAAGCAGCCGCATCTCCCTGGGCCCTGGATCCCATGTCCTCCCACCTCCTCAGAAACTGTGCCGTATCAGCTGGGCTGCCTCTCCCTGCCTTCAGCCTCTCCCCCTCACTGATTTTTCCTCCCCATTACACCTGATTCGTGTGTCTGCCTCTTGAAAAGCCCTTTTGGGCTTCCTTGCTCTCTTTCCCCGTCTCTCCCCGACCCCCTTTTCTCTTGCTTCCCCATCTAAGCCAGACTTCTCAAGAACTGTGTTTCCTTACTATCTCCATTTCCTCATCTCCTGCTCATTCTTCGGTCTGTTCCACTTCACTTCTGCCCTTACCAGTTTGCTGAGTGTCTCTTGCTAGGGTTACTAGTGACCTCCAGGTTGCTAAAATTAGTAATAAAGAATCTAGAGAACATTTTCCAATCCTCATCTTGCTTGACCACTCAGCAGCTCTTGACATTGACCATGACACGTTGACCATCTTTGTGAAAAACACTCTTCCTTGTGCCCGTGTGACTGCACTCTCCTAGTGCTCTCTGGCCTTTCCCATTCCTTTTTGGTTTCATTTCCTGGTTTTCCTCCTCTGTCAGCCTTTAAATGTTGAAGGTCCTAGAGGCTTGGCTCAGGCCTTCCTTTCTCTGTATCTCCCTTTAGAAGATCTAGCCCCAGTGTGGCTTCACTTACTAGCCATAGGCCAACACCTCTCTGACCTACTCCGCAGGCCCAGACTTCCCCTGAGTTCCAGGTGTCTCTGAGTACCACTTGACATTTCCCCCTGGCTGGCTGTAGGCACTGCAAGTTGCATATGTGCAAAACTGAGCTCATGCCCACCTCCCCACAGCCCTGGCCTTTCACTTTTCTTCCACACTCATGCTCACTCCAGAGTCACCTTTTAAAAATGTGCTTCGGGAGCAGAGGTGGCACAAGCCATGGGGCGTGTCCCTCCCACATGGGAGGTCCTGGGTTTGGTTCCTGGTGCCTCTTAAAAAAGATGAGTGCACAACGAACAGACAGAGCAGACAGCAAGTGCAAAACAACGAGGGGGGTGGGAAATGAATAAAAATAAATCTTTTTAAAAAATGTAAATTTGGCAGTGGTTGTAGCTCAGTGATTGAGTACCTGCTTCATATATATGAGGCCCCAGGTTCAATCCCCGGTATCTCCTTAAGGAAAAAAAAAAAAGTACATCTAATCAGGTCTTTCCCCTACCTAGACCCCTTACTGGCTTCCCACTGTGCTCAGGATAAAGACCAAATCCTTGCCACGGCCTGCAAGGATTTTTGTGTTCTTTTTTTTTTTGATTTGTGTATTCTGACCACCCCCTTCCCTCCACCCTTATCTTGCGCCATGTCCCTCCTTGTTCTTCCTGCTTCAGCCACTTTGAATGTGCCATGCTGACCCCAGTCCCTTTACACATGCCGGCCCCTCTACTTGGAATATTCTTTCCTTCTGCTCTTGCCCAGGTAACTCCTCCTCCTCCTTCAGATCTCAGGACAGAATGGAGCCTCCCCTGACTGCTCCACCCCCTAAACTAGATCTAGTCCCGTCACACACTTACAGAGACCCCTGTGCCGTCCTTCATTGCATTTAGCACAAGTTATTTTTGGTTGACCTCTGCTACCTCCACTAGACTAGAATTCTTTGAGGGTGAGAACTGGGTCTCCTTTGCTCCATTTGACTCCCCAGTTACCTGGTTAGGTGTTCAGCCTACGTTAGATGTTCAGGGAACATTTGCAGAGTGAACGAATGAACTGGGACAGTCTACTTTGTTCATAAGACCGGAATACTTTCTATTTCTTACTGGTCCGTTTTCCTAACAGTATGGACTTGGACTCTTTCTTTCATCCAGGTGAATGTCCCACGGTGCTTGCCCTTCTCTGGAGTGGGGAAGGTGAAGCAGGCTGCATGTGGTGGTACCGGCTGTGCCCTGTTGAATGGTGAGTACCTTTCCAGACAACTCACTGGGAAGAATAGGGGAATGGTCAGTGTCCACTGGATCCACAGGCTGCAAACCTCAGCATCAGGAAGGGATCATGGCCGTGGGAAGATCTAGTTGGACTGAGTTCAGTTAGTAGGGGGTGAGGGTGAAATTCTTGACAGAAAGATAATAGCCTGTGATTTATATGTAGGCAACTAGAGAGCAACAGAGCTTAGTCATTCTAGAGCAGACCTCTGGAGTGGTGAATGAACTACTCCTCCCTTTGCCTCTGCCTTTTCCAGAGATACTGTGTCAAGAAATGAAAGGCAGATGGGAGAAGAGCCTCTGTTTATAACCACAAAATCATTTCTAAGAGTTTTAAGAATCTGGCCAGAAGTTGTTTATGTACTTGGCTTGGTCTTCTGATCAGTGTGAAACTTTGAGCTGGTTACTAGGGGAATTGTCCTTCCAAGGCTCTCCTGGGTTTTCTGGGTGAACCATGGGCTGGTCCCATCCATGTACCCTCAGGATGTGGGAAGGAGACATTCTGAGATTGGCTCACTGGCTAGACAGGGTCACAAGTGAGAATTTCAGCAGGGGAAAGAGGAGAATAGAAACTTATTATTTTAAATATCTATCAGCATGTTCTTGCCAAGTAAGGAGGGCAAAAAAGATGCATGTGGGTATAATGATTTCTGTGGTGCGGTTTATATTTCTGGCGAAGGGGGCCTATCCTCGGGCTGACTGACTGATCATGGCTTTTACTGCATTGTAGGAGAAGGACATGTTTTTGTCTGGGGCTATGGAATTCTTGGGAAAGGACCAAACCTAGTAGAAACTGCTCTTCCAGAAATGATTCCACCCACTCTCTTTGGCGTGACGGAGTTCAAACCAGAAGTCCAGGTTTCCCGCATTTGCTGTGGACTCAGCCAGTTTGCTGCACTTACCAGTAAGTGACCAGATCTGGATGGCCCCAGACTCAGACCAGGTTCACTCCTTCAGGTTCAACCCCCAAGTGTGGGCAGCTCTTGGTTTTCTGTTCTTCTAGTGGAGTGGCGCCTTTATATGGATAATTAAAGAGAGTGGCTAATCCAGAAGTTGTTTGGCTTGAGGTTGTATAACGTGTGTCTTTTCTTCATCCTCGAGTTTTGCTTCTGGTTCTCTTGGTTTGTGGTTAGGCTAATGTTAAAGTAAATTTTCTCAAGAGGACACCATTGGTGGTAGGAAGAGGGGACCCTGAGTCAGTCAGGCTGCTGGAGGAAACCAGCAGAGGTTTGGCTAGTCCTCAGATGGGTAATTAGGAAATGGATGTGTGGGACTTAATCCTGTTTCCTGGCCAAGCCAAAGCCCTGGTCTGACCCAGCAACATGGAATGATAAGAGGCAGATTTCTAAAACAGCCCTGTGGTTTTCTGAAAGAGATAAATCTACCTGATTTCTCCAAAGTGGTGGGAGAGAGAAGGATTAAAGGGGAGGCTGAAAACAGAGGTTTGCCAAATCACAAAGGCCTAAGGTATCTGGCTCCTCTACAGACCTCTAGAATGTGTGCTTTTTTTTATTACATTTCTTATTCCACCACAGTCTCTGTCAGTTCAATTTGCTGCTCTTTAGTTGACTTGACTAGTAAAACGGTACTAATTAATTTCAGTTGGAGATTCTCAAGTAAATTAGCTATTTCCTTGCAGTTAGGAAATCTCTTTGTCCCATGGTAAGTGGCTGTTTTCTCTTTAGACATCTGGGCCTGGGCAGGCAGATGGAGCTGTCCTTGCTCTAATGTGAGGGCTGGCACAGATGCCTGCCTGCAAGGGCAGAGGGGCCTAGCTACCCCTCAGTTAGTGTCTGAGTTCCAGACTCTGGGGCCTTCAGAAATGCAGGCTCTTGGGCTGGTGGTGGGTTGAGTGTTGTCTGACTCTGTTTAGGACAAGTGGGAGCAGCGGTTTACTAAAGGGAAGGATTCCTGGCCAGTACTCAGCTAGAGTCAGCTACTTGTTTGCAAATGAGTCTAGGTCTAGTGAATTTTTAAAAGCTACTTGGATTTATCAATTAAAGGTCATTATGGACTAATCCTGGGGGTAAAAATGATCTATTTTCCAGAATGTCCTAAGGCTTAAACTGAGTGTGCAAAGTCATATACTTGGGAATCCATATGAAGTATATTTGATTAGAGTAGGTGATTTTCCATTTGCTGTTATGCCATGTCGGTGTTCTAGGTCACACTGAAAGCCCCCTACCTAGATTTCCCCCAAGACCCAAAAGCCACCCTCTCACTGCCAGTTGCTGTCCCTCAGTAGTGGGAGTGTCAGACTTTGGGTTTCGTCCCGTCAGTGTGCCCAGCATTCGCATTCGGCCACCTGGGAATTGGGGTCGTTTGGTTTACCCTGGGGTCTGCTAATGTTCTGCTGGGGCTAGACTGATCAGTTCTCTAAACACAGTCTGAGGCTGGAAGACCCGGGGTGCTGGTCAGACCAGAGAGGCTGTGACAGCGCGAAACAACAGGGCTCCTCGTTTAATCCGCCCTGATTATTTCCGTCCTGGCAGCTCCATGTTATTTCTTCTCCTTCCCCTGACCAAGACCTCCAGCCAGATGGGGTGGTGAAATGGAGGCCTCTGTGTCAGGGAGTGTCTGAACCACAGGTTGGGGCATGAGGGGCTGTCCTCACCAGGTCTGGCCCCTCCCACCACAGGCTTTCCCAGAGCCCCAGGCTACACTTGGCCTTGGCTCCTACTCCCCTCGTACCTTGTTCTTGCCCTGCATGGCACTTTCTACAATTTGTGAATGTGTATTTATTGGTTTGCTCACTTGTTTATTTCTAGCTCTTGGACTACATCAAGCCCCACGAGGACAGGAACCTTGTCTGCTCCGTCACCATCCTGTCCCCAGTGCCTGCCACACAGGCACCGAACTGGCACAAATAGGCACCCAGTAATTACATGTCAACTGACTGAATGCTCCCAGATCTGGAAACCCAAACAAGGAACAACAAGTTGTCCCACTTCTCGCTCTGTCAAATTAGAAAGCCTAGGTGTGCCCAGGACTTGGCTTTCGAGCTTGTAGAGAGAAGCATTTGATCAGCGATAACTGGGTGAAGGGACATGGGTGTGGGCTGAGAAGAGAGGGCTCTGGGTGTAGGAGCACCTCTGACCCACAGCTCCGTGAGTAAACTTGTCCCACATGTGGGTGGACACAGCATGAATCCTGGGCTTGGACATCATCTTTGTATGACAGCATTATTGAAGGCATCTGCCTTTCTTCTCAGAAGAAAGCAGTGATGCCTGGTGAAAATGATTGTGCCTGGTTCTAGAAAGCCTATTCTCATGATCCTTCCTCTTCTTGGAGACTTGCTCTTGGTGTAGCCCCAACCAAGCCACTGTTTTCTTTTCTTTGCAGACAAAGGAGAGCTCTTTGTGTGGGGCAAGAACATCCGCGGTTGCCTGGGAATTGGTCACCTGGAAGACCAGTATTTCCCGTGGAGGGTAAGGATGGACGGGGTGGGCTTGAGGACATACCCATAGAGCAGACTCCTAGGAAACCTGATGTGGCAGCAGGCACCCGGTGTGGAATTGCTCTGCCTTCCAGTTCCTGGCCTCCCCGTCCTGCCCAGCGCAGGGTGCTCAGGCTGCAGGCTTACTGCCCCTCACTCCGCTGGTGGGTCGACCCTTTTCTGGGGCCTGTGAGAGGTGGGAGGGAATGGCTTACCCCAAGTGGTCCTGCAGTGCCCTGTAAGAAGCTGTGTCAGAGGCTGCCTGAGGGAGCAGGGTCAGGGGAACAGAGGGACACCTCTGCATCAGAGGAGCAAGCTGCAGGCAGGATACCGCCAGGCTCCGGAGAGGCCCCCAAGAGCTAGGATGTTTGAAATGAAAAGATGGCATGCTGGGAGCCACTTATAGATGCCCATGTACTAGAATGTTTTACAGTGAAAGCAGGATATTTGATGGTTAGAGTGCCTAATCACAGCCACCAAAGTGAAAAAATAAAGACTTTTCTTAGGGGTAGGATACAATTAGACAAAAAGACTCATTTCAAAATCAAAGGGGAAAAAGGTTTTCTCAAATCTTAGTTTTGTTTACTAAGTCAGTTCTTCTAAAAAATTTTTTTTCAATACAGAACACATGTACATAGCAAAAAATTAATTTTAATTTTATTTTTTTAAAAGATACTTAGATTACACAAATGTTACACAAAAAATACAGGGATTCCCATATGCCCCGCTCCCCACACCTCCCACACCCTCCCACATAAACAACATCCTTCATTAGTGTTGCACATTCATTGCAATTGATGAACGCATTCTGGGGTATTGCCATTGAGCATGGATCATAGTTCACATTGTAGTTTATACTCTCTCCCACACAATTCTGCAGGCTATGGGAAGATATACAATGGCCTATATCTGTCATTGCAGTGCCATTCAGGACGATTCCCAAGTCCCGAAAAAGCCCCCGCATTACACCTTTTTCTCCCCCTGCCTCCAGAGCCTTCAGTGGCCACTGCCTCCACATCAGTGCTGTAATTTCTTCCATTGCTAGAATCACAAGTCTAGTAGAATGCCAATAAGTCTACTCTAGTCCATAGTTCATTCCCCAATCCTGAGGATTCTGGGATGGTGATGTCCACTACACTTCTAATTGAGAGGGGGCTTTGGTCCCATACAGCTAATGGGACTCTCTTGCTTGCAGTTGTAGGTTCTCTTGTTTCCTTGGTGTATTAGTCAGCCAAAGGGGTGCTGATGCAAAATACCAGAAAATGGTTGGTCTTTATAAAGGGTATTTATTTGGGGTAGAAGCTTATACTTACCAGGCCACAAAGCATAAGTTTCTTCCCTCACCAAAGTCCATTGCCACGTGTTGGAGCAAGACGCCTGCCGATGTTTGCCAGGGCTCAGGCTTCTTGGGTTCCTCTCTTCCCAGGCCTGCGTTTCTCTCCGGGCTTAGCTCTTCTGTTTCCTCCACAAGGTCAGCTGTAGACTATGAAGCTCTCCAGGCTTTGCTTCTCTCCACAAAGCCAGCTGTGAAACTGTCAGGCGAACGGCTCGTCTCTATCCCGGGGCCTTTCTTTCCTCACGACCAAGCTCCTCTGTCTGCTCGCCTCCCCAGGCTCCAGCATCAAAACTCCAACATCAGAATTGCTCCCTCTGTCCTTTGCCTTGCCTTTTATATTTGATTCCCCTACCCACCAAGGGGTGGGGCTGAACGCCCTACTGACGTGGCCCAGTCAACGCCCTAATCGTAACTTAATTATGCCCAGATTAACAGACCAGTTTACAAGCGTAATCCAGTATCTATTTTTTGGAATTCATAATTACATCAAACTGCCCAATTACTATACTTGGTATGGTGCTTGTCAATCCTCATCTCCTTGTTAGTTGTCCTGGGTGAGTCCAATGAACTGGAGAGTAGGTGTTGCAACTCTGCTCAGGCTCAGGGCCCAGCTGGCACATGGACAGCCCAAAGATTCCAGTCTCTTGGACGTACACCTACCAACTCTAGCACCAAGTATAGGTTCAGATAGAAGGGACTGATGAGCCATGTGTAGGGAAGCCATAACTGAGTCTAACTCTGTCACTCTCAGGAACACATACCTCAAAGTAGGGCCCCCTGGCAAGGCACCAAACTCTAGAGCTATCTGCCCTAACCATAGGACCTGGTTGTCTCCAGAGCCCTCAGGAGGTCCACTATTTGAGATAGTATCCACTTTGGCAGTTGATGAGATCCTGCTGAGATGTGCATAAGCGTTACCTCTGGGATGATCTCCCGACTCACTTTGAAGTCTCTTAGCCATATAAACTCATTTGTCTTTACCTTTTCTCCCTTTTATTTGAGGTCTTTTTCCAGTTGCATTGCTAGTTGGTGCTTGGTAGTAATCCCTTGGTGCCAGGGAGGCTCATCCCCGGGAGTCATGTCCCATGGCGGTGGGGGTAAATAATGCATTTTATATGCTGTTTGGCTTAGAGAGAGGCCACATTTGAGCAACAAGGAGGCTCTCAGGAGGCAACTCTAGGCACCCCACAACACTAGTCTAAGTTTCAATTTCAAGAGCAAAGGTTCTCAAGCATAGTCGTCAATATCAAGGGCCCATCAATGGACCATCCTCCTTCTCCAGTCATTGCACCTGCACTTGGGGGACAGTCATAGCAAAAAATGTAAAAGCTACAAAATGTGTTATGAAAAATGTCTTCTGGCCCCTAGAGGCAGCCACTGGTTCTAGCGTCTTCCGTTCCCGTCCCTTTTGTGATCTCTGCAGAGAGAAGAACATGTGCATGTGTGTGTGTGTGTGTGT
>JAQZBX010071187.1:0-15280 GCA_029593785.1 Cabassous unicinctus | reverse complement strand
TGTCTTCTCTGTGTCTGCTTATCACCCCCTTGCTGTGAGGTCTTGCCGCATCAGCCCACGGCGCCACGCGAGCCCGCATGCCCTCATAAGGAGGCGCCGGGAAGCGAACCCGGGCCTCCCATATGGTAAACGGGGACTCTATCCACTGAGCCACACCCGCTTCCTTGTTATTTCATTTTTACCAGGGCACACTAGACATGTGAAATATCAATGATTCCTCCCTTTCACAGATGTAAAACTAAAAATCAAAGAATAGAGTGGTTGTGTGACAGGCTTGTGGGCACATATCACCTAAGTGTGAGCTTCTGGTGGACCTGAGCACCTCACCCCTGGGTGCAAATGCCCACCTGGACAATCTCCAGGACAGTCTGGGATAAGCCTACTAAAGTCTACACCCCTTTGCTGCTTTTGTGTAATAAGAATCTTTGTGTTTTTTACTGCATTCTAATGTTTACCTGAACAACCTGGAGCATACCAAAGTTCAGAATATTTTTTTACACGATGCTCTGACAAAGTTGTGTCATTTATATCTCTGAATCTCATTCCTTACCATTTTTATACTTTTAAAAATTATGATTTCACTGAGTTATAATTTAAATGTGACAAAATGCAGGTATATAAAATGTCCAATTCAATCAATTTTGGTGTATGTATACACTCATGGGACCAGCACCACAACCAGGATCGTGTACACATCCAACACCCCTACAAGTTTTCTCTTGCTCCTATGTAATTCCTCCTACTCTGTCCCCAGAAAATTATTGGTCTTTTTATGTTACTTTGGAACAGTTTGCATTTCCAAGAATTTATATAAATTGAGTTATACATCATGTGCTATTCTTTCTTTAGCTTCTTTTAATCAGTATAATTTTTGGTAATCCATCCATGTTGTGAATCCCAACCACTCATTGATCTGATGCTCAGTAATCTCTCAATGTAATCATATACCTCAAGGCATTTATATATTCACCTGTTGATCTACATTTGGATTGCTTCTAGTTTCTCACTATTCTAAGGTCGAACACTTAGCTTCAAAACATGGTGAGGTGTGCAAAAGGTCTCTCTTATTCTTACAACAGCAATGAAAACTGGCCAAATTGCAGATAAACTAAGTGAGATAAAAATATAAGATAACTCACATCGTAGGACCAGCAACACAATTGAAAGCTGGAGAGAGAGAGATGACTGCAGGGATAACAGCAGCCAAACAATAGCTTACCTTGGGGGAGATACCACCAGATATGATTTACCCTACCAAACAATCATCTAGAATATGTAATCAATTTCTTAAGGCCAGGTGTGGTATTATCAAGACTACACTAAAAATATCACTCATCCCCCACTCTTTATAAGATTTCTTTCACAGCCACATAAAAATAATTCACTTTTATCTTAGTTTTAGCATATTTAACATTGAAGTTTCCTGAAATATTCTTGTCTACCTCTCCATTCTTAGAGGGTTCATTATATCTAGATTCACATTGATGGAATTTTCTTCAAATATTTTTTTATGATTGTAAATATTTTCAGATTATATTTATTATGACTTGAGATAAGAAATAGCTTTAAGAAATTATTCTGTCCAGGGATAAATTTCATCTTCAAGAAACGCTTATTTGGATTCAGCCTATTCTTAAATTTATCTTTTAGTTTTCTACACATTCTTCTTTCTCTTCCTCATTGTTTCCTGCAATTCACATTCTTTCTTCTTATTTTAACAACAGATTTGAAATTTTCTTTACTTTCCATTTTCTCGTTTCCTTTTCACTCATTTCCAAATTTGAGCTTGAGGAAAATAGTATAAAAAGAGAAAACAAAGTTTGAGATATCTTCAAAACAAAATTTTAATCTTGTTTGTGGAATATAAATACATGGATTGAAGTTAATTATCCTTTGAGGAGAGGAAGTTTAATATTTTGACATACATGTGATTGCCATTTTTTGATGGTTTCATACATTGACACATTCAAATAACTACATTAGCATGAAATTTAATTGTTTGGAAATATGTCCCCACATCTTAGCAGGCTCAAGAATTTAAGAGACTAGTTTTAGGTCTCTCAATCTGTTTCTTTTCAGAAAATTTGACAATTTCAAATATACTTCATTTTAAGATTTAATTCTTATCAAGCAATGCTTTGATATATGACATTGTGATATGACAACTTGGTTGATTCTAAGTGAATCTGATTTATCATTCACTTTGGGCTGGTAAGAGTTACAAAGACATTTCCTTTTTCAAATGTGGTGGAATCTAATAAGTCCTGACTGGTGCATTAGTTTAACTTTGTATGAAAAACAATATAAACAAAGAAAATCAGCAATATAGAATTGAGGAACAAGAGGATGTGATGGATAAAGTACAGGCATACATGTCAGTTACCACAATTTTTCTATTTTTAAAAAATTCTGAGCTTAAACCCACAAACTTACAAAAAAATAGAGAAAAATACAGATAGAAGGTACTGCAAACATTTCTATCTAACGCTTTCAGTTTAAGAAGCTTCCCATTACCCAACAGTTATTTGGAAAACCTGAAAGTGATTATTCACTTTCTTGCATGAAACTAGCATCCACCAAACTGAACACACCTGTGTAATTCACATGGCTGTTGGATTCATTAAGGACAATTGCTATAAGGTTTCTTCAGAAAGTAACATTTCATTCACCTGTCTCTTGAGTTTCTATCCCCATATCTTCTGTTTCAGCTCTTCAGTGAGGGAAGTTTGTCATAATACAGCAGCCCCCCTTTCTTTACTTTCAACAAAATTTCTCTCTCCCTCTCTTTTTTTCTTTTCCAAAATGGGCCCCATCCTTTTCACTATTAATAACTAGCTGTGACAATTTTATCTCTTTTCTAATAGTTTTGAAAGTTGCAGTAGAGTATGCAATAGTGCTAAGGTATCAGTTTACAAGTGAGTCATGCAATGGAAGAAATTACAACATTGATGTGGAGCCAGTGGCCACTAGTGGCTATGGGGGCAGGGAGAGGGAGAAGCAGTTGTAGCACATGGGCATTTTCAGGACTTGGGAATTGTTCTGAGTGACATTGCAATGACAGATATAGGTCATTTTATATCATCACATAACATGGAGAACTGTGTGGGAGATATTGTGGTCTACAATGTGAACTATGGTCTATGCTTAGTGGAAAAGCCCAGGATGTATTTATCAATTGCAATTAATGTGCCACACTAATGAAGGATGTTTATGTGGGGGGTTCTGGAAGGTGTGGGAGGTGAGATAAATGGGAATCCCTGTATTTTTGTGTAAAACTTATGTAATCTAAGTGTATTTTTTTTTAAAAAATTATAAGTTTAAAAAAAAAAGATTACCAGTTAGCAAATGTCAGGACCTAACACTATTTCCACTATGTTAAAGGAAATGGTACTTGTGGGTATGTTATAAAAACTATAATCTGGTTGACAACAGCAGATTGGACATAAACACTTTAATTGATTCACGGGTTTTTTAATGAAGTAATAATTTTTAGTCAATTCATAATTTGCTTCATATAGACACAGTCAGTAGATGTCCCAGTGCAACATTTTGCATCTTTGCTTGGCATGATATCCTGGAATTTTCTTTCTTTTGTTATTACCTTCTGTTTTTTTTCCCCCAATTAAACTTAAAAACTGAACTCTATCAGTCAATATGAGCTCATTTTAAGATGTGAAAAATCCACAACTTCTAGAATTATGTTGCTTCCTGTTTTAATTTAAGCATTTAACCATTCAAAATCCAGGGCCTCTTGCCCAAATATCAACACTAATTATGTTTTGCTTTTTCACCGGTGCATCTGTTATCAAAAGTTAGAGAATATGCAGAGGGTTTTCAGGTTTCCCAGATAAAATCTTGACAGAATCCTGGATTACTATAATTCCCATCTCCTCTCTCCTCTCTCCTCTCTCCTCGCTCCCATACACATTCCCTTTTAACCTCCTACCATTCATCAGCTACTTGAAAAACAAGCAAGACAGCAAAGTACTAGGCTGGACCAAGGAAATACAATGTGGGTTAGCATCTCAAGATAATATGAGGGCTGTGTCACATACCTTCGGAATCAAAGAGTCAAGAAGTTCGGGCAGGTGCCCGCGCCCAGAAGCATGCCTGAAAGCCTTTGCCTCTCTGCTGATTGACACGAATTTCCAAGAGTCTACACCAGGAAAGGCTGCAGAAAGGAACCGAGATTTGAGACAACGTTTTCACTGCTCTATAGACCCTGAATGTTGCAGGTAAGGAAGTTAACCTGCGAACCAAATTGAGAGTGGATGCTATTTACATAGAGGATCCGACATGTAAATTGAGAGCAAAAGCTATCAATCTCCAAGGAAACAATGCGAGGGGAGTCTCTTAGAAATGTATTTTCTGATTCCAACATCTGCAGCGCTTGGAATGCACAGGCAGAGGTGAGGATTGAAGTCCACATGCCCCCGGAGGGGAGAATATCAGGGTAGTTCAATGACCAGAGGAAAAAGCTGTGCGGGTGCTGAGGATCTGGTACCTCATTCAGAAGTTCCCAATGCACCTCTTGTCTCCCAAGACGCCAGCACACCGTGGCCAATGGTCTGGGGAGTGGGGCTGCAAAGACTTAAGTTTCATACTCACTTATCTGCAAGCACCATCCAGCAGGAAAGACAAGGAAGAAGGGGGAGGGCAGAGAGCTGCTTTCCTCACCTTGGTCAGGTCCCACGGTCAACACCTTAGGGGCAGACAATTATCCCAAGGGAGTCAGTAAGGCGAAGGAAAACTCGAACATTTTGGTCGCCCAGTAAAGAAGCCTGTGCTGGAAACTGCTCGGCAGCAGCCTCCGCCTGTGGCGGCAGCTAGGGAGTCCCTAGAGGAGCAGCATCATTTCCCTGGAAATTCTTCAGCTCACTGAGCCAGCCAGTCCACCTTCTTCAGCCTGTGGCAGGATGTGGAAGGTGTAAGGACATGCACATGTGGGGAAGAGGGAGCAAGTGTGAACTGCTCCTGTGTCTTGACTTTTCAGTTCAGGGTACCTCTGATCTGATATCATGCAAGGGGGCCAGTGAGACATGCCAGTGGATGGGATTTCACTGCTTAATCACTGAATGCACCACACGCCCCTTCGTCATCCACCTAAATCACATCTATTACTGAGTGGGAGGCATTTAACAGTAAAGGAAAGTGCGACAGCGACATGAGAGCGCCACAAATAACAATTATTTTGGTATCCTGGAAGGGAAAGTAACTCCACGCTGTTTCTGTAGGGATTTGGTCTTTAGAGAAGGGGGAGTCCTCTGCATTGGGCTGAGCCAGCCAGGCGCCCAGGAAGCTTCACATGTTAAAGCCAGTTTGGAATTATCCCAGCTAAAGCTTTGGGAAGCTTCTGTAGGCCAGCGCATGTGATCCTTTCTTTTAAAGCTGTTACAATTATTATTTCATCTAGTGGTTTTTATTAATTCATAATAAAATGCACCATGTAGGAAAAAAGATTTTTCATATTTTATTGCATACCTAAAATCCACAAACTTAAAATGAGTTCTGGAGTTCAGAGACAATGAGAATGAGAATGCAAAAGAGAGGAGAGAGGTTGTTATTGATTGACTGCCAGGGTAAACATTGAATGATGGTCTAAACAATAAATGTTTCTTTCTGAAGGATTTATAGACTTCTGTATTCTGGAAATACTTATACATTCATTGGGACAATTCAATCAACCAGAAGGTCAGCTAGTAGGATATCCATATACACTTAAGTCTTGACAATAAGTCTTTTTTACAGAAAGTAAAAACCAAAAGGCTGTCACTTACATGCGTGTTAAAGCCAATCACTGTTAGAACCTCAGTGTATTGTCTTTCTGTTGAATTCCCATTCTTTTCCCAACTTGAAGACTAAGGGTAAAATTTTTCATTCATTCTTTATTTCTTTCCTTGACTTCTTTTTCTGACTATGAAAGTAATATATGCCTGTTGAAGAAAAATTAGGAAATGCAGACAAGTATACAGAAGAAAATATATCCTGGATAAGCTTAAACCTAGCGTTAACGTGAGTGGCACATTTCTTTCCAGGCTCAAAAAATCCATATTTCCGCATTTTTCTTCTTCTTCTTTATTTACATATATAGTTTTTATTTTTTAAAACATATTTAGATAGCACAAATGTCACACAAAAAAATATAGGGATTCCCATATGCCCCACTCCCCACACTTCCCACACCCTCCTACATAAACAGCATTGTTCATTAGTTTGGCACATCCATTACAATTGATAAACACATCCTGGGGCATTGTCATTGAACGTGGACCATATTTCACATTGTAGTTTACACTCTCTCCCACACAATTTTTTAGACCATGGGAAGATATATAATGGCCTATATCTGTCATTGCAGATCCATTCAGTATGATTCCCATGTCCCAATGAGCCCTCACATTACATATGTCTTTCCCTCCCACTGTCCCTAGAACATCCAGTGGCCACTGCCTCCACATCAATGCTGTAATTAATTACTTCCATTGCTAGAATTACAAGTCTATTGTAGAATACCAGTAAATCCATTCTAGTCCATAGTTCATTCCCAAATCCTGAGGATTATGGAATGTTGATGTAGACTCCACCACTTCTGGTGATGGGGTTTCAATCCCATGCAGCCAATGGGTGGGACTTTCTTGCATGCAGTTGTAGGCTCTCTTGTTTCCTTGGTATGATGGGTGTCAATCCTCACCTTCTTGTTAGCTGTCCTGGGTGAGTTCAATGAACTGGAGAGTAGGGGTTGCAACTCCACTGAGGCTCAGGGCCCAGCTGGCACATGGATAGCCCAAAGATTAAATTCTCTTGGACATACACCTACCAACTCCAGCACCAAGTTTAGGTTCAAATAGAAGGGACAGATGAACCATGTGTAGGGAAGCCATGAAGAGAGTCCAACACTGTCACTCTCAGGAGCTGAAACTCCAAAGTACAGCTCACTGGCAAGACACCAAAATCAGGAGGTATCTGCCTAGACCACAGGACCTGGGTGTTTACAGAGCCCTCAGGAACCCCACTAATTGAAGTAGTATAAACTCTGGCAGTCTATGAGATCCTGCTGAGATGTGTATAACCATTACCTCTGGGATGAACTCCCGACTCATTTTGCAGTCACTTAGACATATAATCTCATTTGTCTTTACATTTCCCCCTTTTATTTGAGTTTTTTTCCACTTGCATTGCTAGTTGGTGCTTGATAGTAATCCCACAGTGCTAGGGAGGCTCACCCCTGGAGTCATGTCCTATGCTGGGGGAATGTAATTCATTTATATGCTTGGGCTTACAGAGAGGCCACATTTGAGCAACAAGGAGGCTCTCAGGAGGCAATTCTTAGGCACCCCACAACACTAGGCTGTTTCAATTTCAAGAGCAAAGGTTCACAAACATAGTCATCAATCTCAAGGGCCCATCAATGGACCATCCTCCTTCATCAGTCAGTGCCCCCTCACTTGGGGGACAGTTGCTGCTATGTTAGAGGATATGACAGAGCTCTCCAGGATGGGAATTCAATATTCTCTTTGTTGTGTGAATCTCCCCCCACTATGACAATGCCCCATGAACATTTGAACACATTTATATACCTTATATGGGAACTTCCTCCCATATTTCCCCATCACTTATGTCTCACACCAATGATCCTACTCTGCCACAGTTGTAATCCTTCTATGATCCAAACCTTGTTCAAAAATGATGCCAGCAAAATAGCAACAATTAATAGGAAAATGCAATAATAATTATAGGTTTAAATATAAGAAATAAAATGCATAAAAATTTAAAGAAAACTAAAAATAAAATAAAATTTAAAACTTGAGATATTAAAGACCAATGATAAATATTTAAAATTTTTGGACATTTTGCCTTTTATCACTGTAATATCTGTTGTCCTGCATGTACAGTGACATTTTCTTCCCTTTATTCCCCAGTGTCTTTTTTTCTTTTTCTTTTCAGAGAAGTTTTAGGTTACAGTAAAGTCACATACAGAATGCAGGAGACTCCCATATACCCAACATCCTCCCCCATTTCCACTTTCCCATATTAATAACTTTTTTATATGTGGATTGTGTATTTGTTACAACTGATATACAAATAGTGAAACATAGCTAGTAACTATGGTCAATGGTTTACATTTCAGACCATAGATTTTAATAAAATATGATAATATTTAACATGGCCTGAGTTTATCATTGCAAGCTCATGTACAACACTTCCATTGCCCACTAAATATTCCCTGTTCCATCTTATATTCCTCCATCCACCTCCCTGCAGGGTTCATGCGACCACCTGGATACACTCCTTGGATGACATGATTCATAGTTACTTACAACAACACTAAGGTCTTGACACATTGGTTTGTCCTCCCCTACTAGGGACCACCCATGCTCTTGAGAGAACCGCACCCCTCTGAGGACATATTGTTCCTCCCCAGGATGGGAATCCAACTCCTTCCCACTCATTATATGGGTCTTCAACTACTGATACAACACATTATGAGAAAATGATCACTTGCACACTCCCTAGAAGCCTGATCCAGGTGTTCCTTGTCCTAAATATCCCCTATACAACACCCTGAACTAGTAACGCTTCCTTGTCATATTGCGATAAGAGCATTCCCAATTTTGTACTTTAAACCAAATACCTGGGAATCCCCAGTGTTCACCTGGTCCTTCTCTCAACCCAACCCCCAGTTCCATTGACTGGCCAAATCCCCTCCCCTCTCAACCCACCTGTCAATCCTGCACCACCCAACCCAATAGTATCAGTACTCTCCTGTCATATCCCTTCAATGCCCAGGTACACACTTCCACCTAATCATAGATTACACCCTTATGGGCATTGGCTCACAAACTTCTTTTCCCTTTCTATTTCCTGTAAACCTATCTTCCAGACAATAGCTCTGTGAATCTGTTCAATTTGCTTAATTCATATCAGTGTTGTCATGTAATAATTGTCCTTCAATGACTGGCTTCCTTCACTCAACATATGGTCTTCAAGTTTCATCCAGGTTGTACCAAGTGTTAGAATGGTATTCCTTCTTAAAATTGAGTAATATTCTATTGTATGTATGTACCATATTTTGTTTATCCATTCATCTGTTGATGGGCATTTGGGTTGATTCCAACTTTTGGGAAGAGTGAATAATGCCACTATGAACATTGGTGTGCATATAACTGTTCATTTTTTAAAATTTTTTATTGTTGGTAAAAATCAGAGTTTTCACAATATGTACAAATAATTGTAAAATGATATATAAATACATATGCATATATGTGCATTCATTTACATAAATGTTATTTTATATATATATATATATATATGTATTTGTAAAAGTGCTAAAATTACCTAAATATTACTCAGAAATTACAGGAATTCCCATGTTCCCCACCTCCCACACCTCCAAAAGCATCCACACCAACATCCTTCATTCGTGTGACACAACACTCGCAATGGATATACACATCCTGGGGCCTTGCCACCGAGCATGAACCACAGTTCACATCATAGACCACACTCTCTCCCACACAGTTCTACATGGTTTATGCTGATGGAAAATGGCCTACATCTGTCACTGCAATGCCACTCAGGACTACCCCCAAGTCCCAAAAAGCCC
Organism: Cabassous unicinctus; assembly: GCA_029593785.1. Taxonomy (NCBI): domain Eukaryota; kingdom Metazoa; phylum Chordata; class Mammalia; order Cingulata; family Chlamyphoridae; genus Cabassous; species Cabassous unicinctus. Next base: position 5,676 of record JAQZBX010071187.1, on the reverse strand, counting down.
CTGTATTTCAACTGCCCCTCCTCTCCCTGCCCCAAAAATGTCCAGTGGCCACCTGTTCCACCTCAGTGTTACAATTTCTTCCATTGCTTGATTCATAATATGTCTACAGCAGAACACGACCAAGTCCACTCTAGTCCACAGATCCTCCCCCAATCCTGAGTGGACTGGGATGGTGATGTCCACTCCACCTCCAAGTGAGAGAGGGTTTATATTCCGTATATACAGTGGATGGGTTTATCCTGCCTGCAGCTGCAGGCCTTCTCCATTCCCTGGGATGGCCATTGCCCATCATTGTCTCCTCGCCAGGCCACCTTGATGAGTCCATTGAGCTGTAGGGTAGGAGTTGCAGCTCCTTCGAGATTCCAGGCACAGCTGGCACATAGGTAGGCCAGAGGCTTCAGTCTCTGGAAGTACACCTACCAACTCCAGCATCACATATAGGTTTGAAGAGAAGGGCCTGATGGACCATGTGCAAGGAGGACTTATTTGAGTCCAACTCTGTCACTCTCATGAGCACAGATTCCACTGAAGAGCCCACTAATTAGGCATCAATCTCTGGGACTATCCCCACTTATATAGGACTTTGTTTTCAATTCTTCTGCCTATATACCCAGCAGTGGAATTGCTGGATCATATGGTAGTTCTATAGTTAGTTTTTTGAGGAACTGCCAAACAGTCCTCCACAATGGCTGGATCATTCTACATTCCCACAAGCAGTGGATGAGTGTTCCCATTCCTCAAACACTTGTAGTCCTCTGCTTTTTAATAGTTGCCAGTCTAATGGGTCTAAGATGATATCTCTTTGGAGTTTTTATTTGCAATTCCCTAATAGCCGTGATGTTGAGAATCTTTACATTGCCTCTTAGCCATTTTTTTTTCTTCCTTGGAGAAGTGTCTTTTCAAGTGGCTGACCATGTTTTAATGGGGTGTTTGTCTTTTTATTTTTGAGCTGTAGGATTTCTTTATATATGCTGGATATTAGGCTCCTATGAGATATATGGTTGCCAAATACTTTCTATCATTGAGTAGACTGCCTTTTTAGTTTCTTGATATCCTCCTTTGAGGTGCAAATGTTTTTAGTTTTGTGGCCACCCCATTTATTTATTGTTCTTTCACTGCTCATACTTTCAGTGTGAAGTTCATGAAACCATTTCCTAAAACAAGTTACTGTAGATGTTCCCCTATATTATCTTCCAAAGTCTTTATGGTCTTGGCTCTTATATTTAGATCTTTGATCCATTTTGAGTTGATTGTTGTATAAGATGTGAGATGGTGTTCCTCTCTCATTCTTTTAGTTATGGATATCCAGTTCTCCATGCACTGTAGGAACCCATCCTCCCAATTCTTTGGGGACTCTGTCCAGCAGGGCCTGTGATAGTGCAAAGAAATACTCTGAACACTGACATTGAGAAACTTGAGGAGGAGAACAGTTAAAGATGCTATCTTCCTTTGCTGATTCACATCAGAGTTTTTATTCTCTTTTTCACATAGAAAAAGTCACTGTGTATGTGCAGGAGCTCAGGTAGGCATGGTGCATTTGAAGGGTAATAAATAACATCACAAGAATTCCAGACTGATAAAGGGGTAGCAAGATTTCAGAAATATTTAGTAATTTAGTAGACTATAGGGTGGTGGCAACGGTCTATGGTAACTGATTAACAGAGCAAAGCAAGAATGTTCCTGTTTATGACAGAGACTGATAGTGCTGGTTTCTTTCTGTGGGCAGAGAAGCGGGCCTCTAAAGTATTTCTTAGATGTAAGGATCAGAGGTTTCTTACTATGCAACATTTGTTAAAGAGGCCAATCCCTCCCAGTTCAGTGGTCTTTGTGGCCTTATCAAATATTAGATGACTGTGTATGGGAGCATCTATATCATAACTCTCAATTCTGTTGCATTGGTCCTTGTCCCAATACCATGCGGTTTTGACCACTGTAGCTTTGAAGTATGTTTTAGCATCAGGTATTGTGATTCCACCGATTTCATATTTCTTTTTCAATATGTCTTTGGCTATTCAGGGCCTCTTCCCCTTCCAAATAAATTTCATAGTTAATTTTTCCAATTCAGTAAAAAATGCTGTGTTGATTTTTATTGGAATTGGACTAAATCTGCAGATTAGTTTGAGTAGGAAAAACATCCTAATGATGTTTAGTCTTCCTATCCATGAAAAGGGGATATTCTTCAAAAATGTTTAAGTCTTCTATGATTTCCTTTGACAATGCTGTGTAGTTTTCTGTGTATAAATAATTTGTATCTTTAGTTAAATTTATTCCTAGATATTTGATTCCTTTAGGTATTATTGCAAATGGTATTTTTTTATTTCCTCCTTAGATAGCTCATTATTGGTGTACAGAAATGCTACTACTATTTCACTTTTATCATATAACCTGCAACTTTACTGAACTCATAATTTCTAGAAGCTTTGTTGTAGATTTCTCAGGGCTTTCTATGTACAGGATCATCTCTTCTGCAAATACTGAAATTTTTACTTCTTCCTCTCCAATTTGGATGCATTTTATATTTTTTGTTGCCTCAGTGCTTGAGAAAGTACTTCCAAAACAATGTTAAATAAGAGTGGTTACAGTGGGCATCCTTGTCTTTTTCCCTATCTTAGAGAAAAATCTTTTAGGATTTCACATTTAAATGTGATGTTAGTTATGGTTTTTTCATATATACCCTATATCATGTACAGAACGTTTTCTTCTATTCCTATATTTTGCAGTATTTTTATCAGGAAAAGTTCCAGTATTTAGTTGAATGTTTTTTCTGCATCTATAGAGATGATCATGGGATTTTTTTCTTTCCATCTGTTTATGTGTTTCATTACATTGTTTGATTTTCTTAAGTTGATCTATCTTTACATACCCGGGATAAAATGCATTTGGTCATGGTTTATAGCTCTTTACATGTCTTGTAGAATATTATTAAAAATTTTTGTTTAAGATTTATCATCTGGGTTCATTGGAGAGATTGGTCTGTAATTTTCCTTTCTTGTGGAATCTTTGTTTGGCTTTGGTATTAGGGTAATTTTGGCATCATAGAATGAGTTAGGCAATGTTCCTTTTACTTCTATTTTTTGGAAGAGCTTAAGCAAGATTGGTGTTAGTTCTTTCCAGAATGTTTGGTAGAATTCACCTGTGAAGCCACCTTTTCCTGGGCTCTTCTTAGTTGGGAGGTTTTTGGTGAGTGAGTCTGTATCTTTACTTGCAATTTTTCTGTTGATTTAATCAAATTCTTCTTTCATCAATATTGGCTACTTGTGACTTTCTAGGAATTTGACCCTTTCCTTTAAGTTATCTTTCCTGTTGGATATTTTTCAAAGTATCCTCTAATGATACTCTTTATTTCTGTGGATCAGTGGTAATATCCTCTTCTTCATTTCTTATTTGATGTATTTGCATCTTTTCTATTTTTTACTCTTTAGTCCAGCTAAAGGTTTATTAATTTTATTGATCTTCTCAAAGGACCAGATATTGATTTTTTTATTTTTTCTAGTGCTTTATTGTTTTCTATTTCATTTCATTCTGCTCTAATCTTTGTTATTTCCTTCTTTATACTTTCTTGGATTTAGTTTGCTGTTGTTTTCCTAATTTCTCCAAGTGTGCAATTAGGTCTTTGATTTTAGCTCTTTCTCTTTTTCTGATACATGCAGTTATGGCTATGAATTTCTTTCTCATTACAGCTTTTGCCGCATCTCATAGGTTTTGACATGTTGCATTATCATTTTCACTCCTTTCAAGGTAGTTACTGATTTCTTTTGAGATTTCTTCCTTGACCCACAGTTTGTCTAAGAGTGTTTTGCTTAACTTCAATATCTTTGTGCCTAATCTGGTTCTCTGGCCCTTTCTGATTTCCAAATTCATTCCTTGGGGTCAGACAAATTTTATTGTATATTTTCAAAATTTCTGAAATCATTGGGGATTTTTCTGTGGCCTAACATATGATCTATCTTGGAAAATGTGCACTAGAGAAGATGTATGTCTCACTGTATTTGGGTGTAGTGTTCTGTATATGTATATTAGGTCCAGATCTTCTAATGTATTATCAAAGTCTTTGTTTCTATACTAATTCTCTGTTGAGATGTTGTGTCTAATGGTGATAGTGGTGTATTAAAGTCCCCCACTATAATGGTAGTGGCATATATTTCTCCACTTCACTTTTCCAAAGTTTGCCTCATGTATTTTGAGGCTACTTGGTTATGTGCATAAATGTTTATGGTTGTTCTTCTTAAATGATTACCCCTTTTATTAATATATAGTGTCCATATTTCTATCTTACAATGGTTTTGCATTTAAAGTCTATTTTTTCCAATATTTTAAGAATAAGTCCAATACCTTATCCTTCCTTTTTTGCCTTTTGTTTGCTTCAAAGATTGTTTTCCAGCCTTTCATTTTCTATTTCCCTGTGTCCTCATGTCTAAGATGGGTTTCTTGTACAAAATATATAGATGGTTCATATTTCCTTATCATTTCTGCCAATCTTTGTCACTTGACTGATGGTTTTAATCCATTAACATTCAGTGTTATTCCACTCAAGAAATTACTTACATTGACCATATTTTCCATGGGTTTATGTATGTCATTTGTTGTTTTTATTTCTCTTTTGTCTTTTTAGTTGTTCTTACACTCTGCACCCACTCTCTCTCTACTGTTTTTTCCTTTCAATCTGCAGAACTCCCTTTAGTTTTTCTTGAAGGGCAGGTTTCTTATTGGCATACTCCCTTATTTTCTGTTTATCTGTGAATATTTTGTACTCTCCATCCTTTTTAATGCCAGCTTTGCTGGATAGGGAGCACTTGGATGGAAGCTTTTTAATTTTGGTACCTTAACTATGTCATACCACTGCCTTCTTGCATCCATGGTTTCATATAAGAAATGAGCACTTATTCTTATTGAGCTTCCCTTGTATGTGATGATTCTCTTTTCTCTTGCTGTTTTCAGTATTTTTTCTTTGTCTTGAGCAATGGGTAGTTTGATGAATATATGTCTTGGAGTGGGTCTGTTGGGATTTATACTGTTTGGAGTGTACTTCACTTCCTGGACATGTACATCCATATTGCTCAATAAAGTTGGGAAGTTTTTAGCTGTTATTTCCACCAACATTCCTTGTGTCGACTTTCCCTTCTCTTCTCCCTCTGTGAAGCCTGTAATATGTATGTTTGTGTCTTTGTGTTGTCATTCCAATCCTTAAGTCCCTGCTGAATTTTTTTTTCTTTTTATCTATCTGTTCCAGTATCTGTTTAACTTCAGATGTACTGTCTTCCACATCACAAATTCTTTCCTCAGCCTGTTCAAATCTGCTGTTATATGCTTCCAGTGTATTTTTTATTTCTTGGATTGTGCCATTCATCAACATCATATCCGTTATGAATTTTACGTATATTTACAATTTCTTCAGTATGTTCTCCCAGTGTTTCTTTTTTTTTAATTTTTTTTATTTGAAAATGATATATAAATACATATGCATATATGTGCATTTGTTTACATAAATGTTATTCATTATATATATATGTACATTTTATAAAGGTGCCTAGATTACCCAAATATTACTCAGAAACTACAGGGATTCCCATGCTCCCCACCGCCCACACCCCCAAAAACACCCCACACAACCATTCCCCATAAGTGTGGTACTACACCCGCAATGGATATACACATCCTGGGGCCTTGCCACCGAGC
>JAQZBX010071186.1:0-15288 GCA_029593785.1 Cabassous unicinctus | reverse complement strand
ACAGAAATTAATAGCTTTCACATCTAACAAGTGAGAAAATATAAAGGAAGAACAGACCCCATTATAATAGCAGTACAAAAGATAAAATACATAGAAATAAGCTTAACAAGCAATGTGCAAAGTCTGTGTGGGAAAAGAAAGTCTCTAGAACACCACCAAAAGACATACATATTGTGTCTTGATTGATCACAGTTTGTGACTATCGTGATATCTTACCATGGAAAGGTTTTCACCCTGCTAGTTGGTCGACCTCATGATAACAAAAGAGAAGTGAACCAGAGGAGTTAAAAACAAAGGTGTTCAAATAATACTTCAGACTCTTCTGACCTAGCTGGGAAGTATCTTGACACCCTTCCCTGGTCCTGAGACCAAGCTATCCTGCAAAGTATATTTTTATTTAATTTGTCTTATTTGGCATTGTGTGAATTTTTGTTATTCCTATTTTCAACTCTGATCTCCCATTACTTTTCTTCAACTAATCCTTCGGCTTGCTGCACCAAATCTTTTCTATCTCCCTAAGCTTTTTCTCTAGGATGACCGGTGCTAACAAGTTGTAGCAGCTGCTGTGCTGAATGATGTATAACTCCGACCCTCAGAGGGCTTTTTCCCCACACTCAGTTTTATTCTCTTGTTGTGAATATGGTAACAGTCTAGGAAATGGCCTAATTTTTTTAATTATGACACAGACCCAGATAAATTTTATTATAAGCAGAGTCTTAAGCAACTATTTTGTGTCCAGTGCTTTACATCATGTTGGTAAGATATTTGAAGAATAAAAGAATTATAATCTTCCCCCAGAATATTCCAGTTTAGTTAGAACTTAATAATCAACCTGTGGGCAGGATACATTTATTACTATGTAAAAGTCTACAGTGAAGAATTGTCTACTCAGAAATACTTGAACAGTTTTCTAGACTGTCATTACTTCTGTAATTTATGCAAAATAGCATATTGTAATCAAAGAAATTTTGACAATTAACATAGTGCCAATTTGAGGAAAATAATATTTGCTATTTCAAAAAACCTATAATGCTAGAATAAACAGTGCAATATGCTTCATTTTAGAGTATAATTTTTTGTTGTTCAAACTATCTAAATGAGTTTACTTTTGTCGGATATTTCCAGGCTATTCCTTACCCTCATTTATCCAATAGTCAATAAATAATCCCAGAACCAGGCAATGGGGATACACAATTCTCTACTCTCGTATGAAAAACAGATACATAAATAATGATTATAATACAGTGTGATAAATTCCATGTTAGGAGGAAATATAAATTACAGTGCTGGCACAGAACATTGTTCTCTAGTCTACCTGAGAAGGGCCAAGGGACAGTTAAAGGTCTTAGAGGAGGCAGATTCTTGATATAAGAATTTGGTTCTCAATTCCCTTTAACCGTGCTGTTTCCACACTTTTCCATTCATAGATCATTTTCCATGAAAATGTAAGGAGAGAATATCTTACCCCTGACTGTTAGAAACTTCTTCCTTGTAAGAGCTGAAAACTACCTTTTCACAACTTCTCCCATAATTCTACACCTGTCCTCTACAACAACATAAAACAAGTCTAAACTCCCTTTTCCCAAGGCAAATCTTAAATACTTGCTTGTACCTGCAGATGAAGTAAATGGCAAACCCAACCTGAGCTAGAACATTATGTGTAGGGTTTTGCTTTGTCACTTTTTAAGGGAAAGCTGAGTCATTCCCAGTATAGTAACTTAAGACATTGTCTAATTTAAAGGAGAAATTACAGAGAGAAAACCTCAGTACTCACCAGCAGAAGAGCACCCAATGGAAAAAAGAAGGCTGAGTTCTGATTTTGGACAAGTGCCTCCAGAGATCTAGAGTTTTTGCATTTGAATATGTATTTATTTCTCTTTCCACAATAGCAAATTGCTAATGTGTCTTTAAGGGGGAAAAATTCTTTTTACAGAGAAATTCTCTGTAGTGGGCACAGCCAAAACATATGTTTTTAAAATAACTAACCCTTATATAAGAACTTACTGTTCTTATAAGAAAATGTCTAGTTACTCTCCTAGTGCTTTACACATATTAACTCACGCAACCCTCACAAAACTCTATGAGGTGGAAACTCTTATTATTTGCGTTTTACAAATGAGGAAACCAAGGCACAGAGAAGTTAAGTAATTTGTTCAAGGTCGTAAAACTATTAAGTACAAGTGCCATATTTCAAACCCATATAGTCTGGATCTAGTATCCAAGCTCCTCCTAATTTCAGTATATGACCTCCATATTGGGCAGGGTTGGCAAACACTACGTTTTCACTTATGTCAGCAGAAAAGGTTCTAGGATTATCACCTGACTCTTCTAGGAAGCCAGTGTAAGATCTTGTATGAATTTTTCCTTAGGGACAAATTCTGCCTTCAGATGTCACCTGGCACATACTGGTATTACTGGTAAAAGGGCATCTAATGACAGAAAACACATGTCTCTACTACAGAAAGGATGGCTTTAGCTTTAATTTCCTTATTGCTTTTGTAAAATGATCAAGGGGCTCATTTCTCAGATCTTATTGGACTCTCTTCATTCCTCAAATCCATTTACTGTCGATTTTTATTTCAATTTCAATTTCAATTGGTTTTTCGAGATTAAATTGTTTAAATAATTTTAGGCTTAATTACAGAACACTCTGATCTAAGCCATGTCATGCTTAAAATGCGCCGGGCTTTAATGCCTTCTCCAGTAGCCAAGACTCGGCTGGTTAGATTTGCTTTTTATCAACCCTAGACATCAGTTATCTTCCAAACAACATGGGCTACTAGGTGGGTGCTTATAGCTAAATAAAATGGTTTACTTTGAATTTGCCAAATTCCATCTCAAGCTCACTGCTTTTAAACTTTTATCAAAAATTCCTTTAGCAGGAAGTGTATCAGGGAGGACAGACTGAATCAGCCCTCCAGTTTCTCCAGATATTTTAAAAACCTGCCCCTGGATTTAGCCAAAAATTATTGAATTGAAATTCTGATTCATTTATTTAACAAAGATTAGACACCCATGAGAAAATACATTTAAAATAACATTTTACATAATAAAAAGTTCTATGAAGAAGACAGGAAAATAGAGAAAACTCTCTATCTCTATGGATAGAGAGTAATGACAAGGGTGCTATTTTGATAAGGTGGTTGGGGATGGCCTGAGGAGGTGACATTTGAACAGAAACCTGAAAGAAGTGAGGAAAGAAATCATGTCAGTAACTTGGAAAAGAGCATTCCAGGCAGAGGGAAAACCAAGTGCAAAGGCCCTGAAACATGAGCATGTGTGATTTTTTCCAGGAAAGCACGAAGGCAGGTGTGGCTGGAGTGCAGTGATAGAGAAAGTGGTAGGAAATGAGTTAGGACATGGAGCCCAGGGTCAGATCAAGTAAGGACTTGCAGATCACGGTAAGGAGGTATGGATTTTATTCCAGGTGCTATGAGAAGCCATGGATGATTGAGAGCTACTGTGTGGAAAACAGACCATGTATGGGAAATGGGACAAGGGTAGATGGAAGGAAATGAGTTGGTAAATATTACCACGTTCCTAGTAAGAGATAATGGTTATCTGGACTAGGATCTTATTGGTAGAAGTAGTGAGATTATGATATATTTTGCACAGATTGCTAATATATAAGGCAAAACGTACGAGAAAGAGAGAGAAGTCAAGGATGGTCTGAGCAATTGGATAAAGTGATGGTGTCACTTAGTAATATGAGAAAGACTTTGGGGTATGAAATCAAAAGAGAGGTTTTGGACATGTTAAGTTTGAAATGTCTACTAGTCATCCAATAGGGGGTGTCAAGTAGACAGTGGGTTGGTTACATGGGTCTAGAATATAGGGGAGACATGGATGGTATTTAAAACTATGGGGCTGAAAGGATCACCTAGGAAATGACTATGGAAAAATCAGGTAAGCCTAGGACTCACTTCAATATTTTGAGAAGTTGTTTTCAACCCTGCCTACTTTAGGATCTTCTATGGAGCTTTCCAAAAAATACTAATGAAAAAAAAAAATACTAATGATCAGGTCCAAGTAGTTAAGCCCTGGGTGTATTAGAATGTATTGAACAGGCATTCTCAAAACTAATGACATTAGACTCTATTATGGAGCTTTCTAAAAAATACTGATGCCCAGGTCCAACTCCTAAAGATTCTGATTTAATTGTTCTGGGTTGGGCTCAGGCAACTATAGTTTTAAAAGCCCTTAGACAAGTCTAGTGTACAGCCAGCTTGAGAAGCACCTGTTTAGAAGGTGGGAAGATGAGGATGACCTAGAAACAGAGAGTGAGAAAAAAAGTCTAGTGAGGTAAGAGAATGTAAGCCAGTGGTAGTGTTATATCTGTACTTCAACACTAAGCAAAGAGTTGTGCCTTTACATGTGGCTATTTTGTTAACTTAAAAGCATGTTAGGAATATTACTCAATGCATTAGTTACGCTGTTAGAAAGACCATCAAGAGAAATTACTTTCTGATTTTAAAATCGGAAAATGTTTTATTTATTCTGAGTATGTGTTTATTTTTAATCTGAAAGATACTTAATTGGGTAACTAATTATTTTTTTCTGGTCAAAAGCTTTCAGGATAAAATTAGTGACCCAACCACACCAAGTGTAGTTTGAACTCAATTCAATAAATTCACCAAACATATATTCAGTACCAGTATATCTAAAGAACTATGGAAGTATATCCATGAAGACTTAATAATGTGCTTATTTTAGCAGTAGCCTTATCCTTGGCTCCATTTTAGTTCCAATCTTTGCTTCCTCTTTTTCTTTCTTAATCATTTCTCATTTGCATTGTGCTTTATATATTGCTATAAATACTTTTCAGGATAACTATACTAATAATTGCTAATATTTATTGAGTACTTATTATTTGTAAGACACTAAGCTCTTTATATGTATTAACTCATTTAATTATCTAAACACCATATATCTTTGTCTCACAGGAAAGGCAGGAACAAACTTTAACTCTGGTATATGACTGAAAAGTCGGTGTTCATTAGTCTCCTGCTCCAGGGGTCAATCCATCTTTACCAATCAAGACTACAACTATGAACAATTTGGCAGTCATAAATGAAGATGGGTGGCTTAGAAGCCTTATTTTGAGGGATTTTTTCCTATTAATAGGATGGAATATGCTGAATCATCCTTGTAAATCAATTCACCAGATGACTAATCCATGGTACCAAGTTGCCAGGTCAGGTTTGATGGTGGTATTGCTGATTGTGAAATATATGCTAAGCCATAAAAAAACTAAATGTTAAAGCATTCAGACCCTCCCAGGGCCTAATCAAATAAGCTAGCCAACTCAACTGTGGGACAAGGGATAAGTGTTAGCAAGAAGCCGCACAAATATTTATTTCCCTTTCCTTTCTAGTTGGCTTGACTAGAAGGTGCATATGTGATGTCTGTATTAACACATGAATTTAATCTCAGGAATATTACTATACTATGTTATTCAGCAAACATGCTTACAAGATCATAAACTAAGTATTTCCAAGGTTCATGTATTTGTGATAAATGCAGACATCGTGAAGAACAATGCGCTGTTTACTGCCCTCCCATTCATCCTCTCCATGGAAAAAGAGTAAAGGCTCTGAGAAACCTCACAGTCAGGTTATCTGTTTGATTTTTTATTTCGTTTAACCCAGAATTTCCCAAACTTATTTGACCAACCCTTCTCCTACCCACCCACCACCTTTTTTTTTTTTTTTAACTAAAGCCCTTTTAAGATTTTATGGGACTCAAACCAGCAACCTTCTACATGTAAGGCAGGAATTCCCCCACTGCACTACAGCAGCTCTAATTGTCCTGAATGAGGTTGCAGTGATGGATACTGGCCATTGTGTGTCTTGTCATGACTTGCAGGGTTGTGTGGGAGAGAGTTTGGCTTATAGTGTGGACTACAGTCCACACTTGGTGGCAGTGCTCCAAGATGTGTTCATAGATTGTGGCAGATGTGCCACACTGATGAGGAATTGGTATGAGAGTATAGGAGGGGTAGGGAGTGGGGCATGTGGGAATCTCCTATATTTTTTGTGTAACATTTATGTAATTTAAGTATCTTAAAAAAAATAAAAAAAACACAACCCCCCCCGCCCCTTCAAAAAAAAGATTTTATGGGACATCCATGTTCCCAAGTACACAGCTTAGGAATAGCTCTATTAAAACTTTCATGATTCTCTTGGTCCACAAATAAATTCATTCACTCATTTATTGAATAAAGACTTTTTGGACAGGTAATTTGCATTGTGCTAGATGCTAGAGATGAACCAGGAAGCAAAACAGCTATAATTTTTGCCCTTATGGAGTTAATAGTCCAGTGAGGGGGATGAACGTTAATCAAATAATCACACAAATAAACTATAATTACAAACTCTGATGAAGTCTTGTGAAGAAAAAGTTCTTCAGCATGTCTGTGGCCATGTGTGGGCGTAAGGGGGAGGGCGGAGATTATCAGAAAAGGCTGCTTGAAGAAGATACATTTGAGCTGAGATATAATGGATGAGTAGGACAAAACATATAGTATTTGAGATGCTGAAGGATGACAAGTAAGAGGCTAAATCAGAACAATGATGAGAGAATGGGGCAAATAGAAGCAATGCTGGAAAATCCTCAATCTGCAGATATAATCACAAAGGGAAATGGAAGAAGACCTCAGAATAACAGTACAACAAACAATGTAAAGAACAACAACAAAACAAACAAAACAAACAAACAAACAAAACAGAGGAAACTTCAGAGATGTTTCTTATTCAAATAGAATATGGTCCTCTCTTAAGTACTTAGTACCTATATAATAAAACTGCCTGGGCATTGACTTGAAATTTTTAATCATCAAATCATCTCTATTTTTGAACCAAAATTTTGTAGAGTTAATTTTTTTCTTCCAGATTTTAGGTATTTTTAATAATTTCAAGTAGAAGGTATTTTTTCTTTTTGTATGTAAGGTTGGATTTTAGTTTGAAGCTAAAGAATAGTAACAGAAAGTAGACAATAAATATATCCTGCTAGGTATCACACTCATATATAACTGTAATTAGAAATCATTCATTTACTCCAAACCATTTTATAGAGAATTCTACTTCTTTACAGCACTTTGTAAAATAGTAATTAGTTAATTAATCATTTCTACCTATTTGTTTAATGATAGTTCAAGAGAACAGGGACAATGTCTGATTTATTCACCACTGTTTTCCAGAGCTTATTGATAAAGAAATTTTCTTCCTCATAATAAGACTGCATTAATGTCACAGTTAGAGGGGGAAAAAGTCTAAACAAAATGATAGATTCTCAGTGTTTTACTGGAAAAGCACTGTGACCACTTTCAAATTAATGCCATCAGCACAACTTTGCCCCTCCTGCTGAGCAGCCATCCCTTCCTGGTGGTCATGAGATGGCCACCTCCCCTGCTGATCCCAAAACCATTCTTGGGAAAAGGGAAGTCAAGTTATCCTTTTATCTAAACACCTATACTTTTGAAACATGGAGGAATTAGTGTGTGGTGGTCACCTAGCTACTCCTTTCTCCACCCACTCCCCTTCCTTCCTGCAAAGCAGGGTTTGTTCAATAAATGGTAATGCCTTATTTTAAATCCCTACCCTATGGTCTTTTCTACAATACTGGCACAGTACTTGGCACACAGGAGACACTACATAAATTTTTATTGTTTGACTGACTAGATGCATTACTACATGCTAAATCCTGTGCTAAATCCTAGGGATACAGAAAAACGTAAGACAAAATATTTGTCATTTGTGGGAAAAAGGAAGAGGTAGACAACCAATATGCACTAGGATTAGTATTGTAATGACAGCATGTACAAAGTGCAGAAGTTGGAAAATCTGAGCCACATCTTGAGGTAATGGTTGAGAGAGAGGAAAGCAGGGTGAGGGAGGGAATTAGCATTCCACATAGAGGTAACAGAATATATAATGTTAAGAGGCATGGAAGAGATGGTGTATTTGGGGAACAGTACCAAGTTCTATGTCGCTTCAGCATGAGGTACCAGGGAGGAAGTGGCCAGTGGAATGGCTGAAAAGGTAGGTTGGAGCAGAAGGCAATAGCCTTTGAGTGATGCTTTAAAAAATCAGCTTATAGACATTAGAAATGGAATGTTTTGTGCTGGTGATAAAACAAATGCCTGAACACTGAGTTCATGGAGAAAGAAAGAAAATGAAAGGGAGAGAGAAAGATTTGGACTTCACTCTGCATTTTAAATAATGTTTAATGTTATTTTCAACAGTGTAATAGTCCCAGTTGTCTAATGTGACAATACATAGTATTTTCCAAGTACAGTGCTTTTCAGATACTACCTGGATGAATTTAGGAAACATTAGAAATAAAACAGTGCTCCTATCATTTAACTTAGAAAATAAGACTAGAACAAGCATTTGTCTTTATCTACTGGCTTCTATTACCCAAACTTAATTTGTAATTTGATCAAGTCAACAAAGAGGCATCCCAAAACATTATTGCCAAAATCTTGTCATGAATATGTCTAACTGGGCGGTAGTGGCATGGAGGAGCAGAGACTAAAGGCCTGCCCCAGTTTGACAATAGTTCCTTCCACAGAAGTAGCAAACATCCCACACTGCTGCCAAGAAGGTGGCAATCTAGGCTAAGTGTGTTGGTCCAGGTGGTGTGGTCGCTTTCCATGACTCCTGCATTCCTAGGCATTCCTAGCTGGCCCCTCTCTTTGAACCTGGCCCAAATTGGCACCAGGATAGACTTAATCACATATACCACTCACATCATGGTGCACAGCTTCAAACATCCACTGCTGTATTACTACCTGAAGGCAAACCCTTTAGATGGGAGAATATGCTCACAGGTTGGCAAAAAAAAATGTTCATTTTCACAACTGGAGTCAATTCTCACAAAGGAGAGGTATTCAACTGGCAAATAACCTTGTGGTTTTCTATTTAGGGTGCACCTCGTGCCTGGATATCTCGATGATAGGGCATCAGTGCATTCTCATATTCAATACACCTTCTCAAACAGCAAATGTGAATTTGTTTGAGGTTACCTACGTACAATTCTTTTTTTTTTTTTTTACTTTGGGATACAAATAGCAATATTTAACAAAACAGAGTAGAATATTATGCTACTCTAGTGTGAATGAAATTCACAGGCAGAGTTCTATCTAAAACAATATAGAAAAAAATTCTGAGTTACAAAAAGTTGCAGAAGGACAACTTCAGTGTGAAAGCTAAATGCCAGTGCAAAGGCAGTGCTTCAAGAAAACACACTGTCTGAAGGTGAACCCTGAAGATCCAGACTGTCAACTTCTGGAGGGAGAGAACTAAGTCTTTTTCACCACTGTATCCCAGAGTGTGAACAGAAAGAGTTAGTACTCAATGAATATTTGCTGAATGAAATCAAGAATATCATCGGACCCATACTACTCTAAGCAAAATCAGTTGATGGCTGACCCTTTAAAAATGCTCTTTAAATATGTCTCAGCATCAATGCCCCATCTTTTAGTTAAAGGAGGGACATATTACCCCATGGTGTGGCCATTTAGGGGGATCTATTTAGATGAGAAACTCTACATAAGAATAGAAAATATGCAGTAAGGAGCTTACTCTAAAAGAATTTGAAACCAACACAAATTCTGTATTCTTCTGATGACAGTTAATAGCTACAATGCCTTGGCCATTATGGCACTTGTTATCTTGAAGGAAAAAAACAAAACAAAACAACTTTTAGAGCAACTGGAGAGCTTCTCTCTTGCTTCCTCATGGTAAAGCTAAAAATAAAGACATTGTGCTAAAGCCAATGGTATTCAGTTTTCATAAAAAGTCAAGAGAATATACAATAATCTACATGTGGTCACAAATGGTACTTAAATACCCTAATAATTAGTGGGGCTCATGAAAGGAGACTCTCCACTGGCAATCTTGTGATGTCACTCAAATTAACCACAGGCAAATTTTATTTTGTACCACTAAATATTTATCACCCTTACTTGTAAATCAAGTCCCCTCTGTACTCTGCTGTACAACCACCAAGATCATAAGCTCTGGGAGAGCAGGAACCCTCTTTCACCTACACTATATAAACTACATAGCTGCTCAAATACCACGTCCTTATAAAGCCTTCCGTTCTATAACCTCCTAGCCTCATCAGGAGTTAATCTTGCAATGTCCTGCTGTGTTCAGTATCAGCACTACCCCTATTCCTCAAGATTTTAGCACTTCCTCACTCCTCTAAATAGTTCAAGCCTTTGGGGAATTAAAAGAAGCTCTTTCTCACAAAACAGCTAGGATCCATGCCCTAAATATCAAGAACAAAAGCCAACAATGAGTAGACACATATTCATAAAGCTAAATTATGGTATGGCCATTTTCCTTCTAGTGCAATTATCTTTGGCTTTAAGACACAAATGAATCATTAAGGTTCTGAATCTTTTCTGGCAAAGAAATAAACAGTGTGAGCTGAATGCTCAACATTTTGAGTATCATTAGAACAAGTTCTATAGATATGAATTTGCCAAGTTAATCCTCCTTCATTATCTCCATTACTAAACAATACACATGTAGTCACTGTACATAATTACTGCTCTAACAGACATGGATGTTTCATATATTAATTTTCTCACAGACTCCAAATCTTCAGTAAGCACCTCTCAACATTTCATTATATTAATAATATCTGTTACCACACTCCTATTAAATGTGCCTGAGATTAACCACCACCCATATTTACCTCATTTATAAATCACTAGTGCTGTCTTGAACAACAAAAATAATGCTGCAAACCTCCCAATATCACTTTTAATATGATTTATTACCTTTTAGGTACCCTACTTATAATGGCATATTGGTGCCTCTATAATAAAGGTAAGTTCAAACACCCGGCTTCTAAGTTACCAATATTATAGTTATTTCTACTTTCATTCAATTTCAACATGCATTCAAGTAAGAATATTTTATAACATAAAGTAGTTAATATTTTTTGAAAGTGTATATATTTTATGACATTGGATTGTCTGTTTTAAAATTGGATAAAGAAAAGGTCAGTTTATTTTCTTGGACTTAGGTATTTTATATACTAGCAAAGAACTCAGAATTGAAATTGAGTAAGAAATTAGCATATAATATACTGATGTCTACAAGAAAAAAGTGCATTGTAAAGTATTAATTGGAATATTATAACATTTCTAATCAAATGCTTGTATAGAATTTTTATAAATCTGAGTTTATTCGAAGTATACATAATTACAAAAAAAGGTTAGATTTGTCTAAGAAAGAAAATATGTTAAATGCAGAAAAAATTTTGAATACAGATGAAAAGTACGTTATTAACTTCAGATCCTGTTACTCTAAACTTTATGGTTACCATAACTATAGATAATTAACTTAAGAATAGTAATTGAAACTATAGATTATTAACCTAAGAATAGTAATTGAAATAATAGTAAAGGGCATAACCAACATCTACCAAGGGCTTAACTTACTCCATGTCAGGCACTGTAATTGGTGCTTTACATTCATTATCTCATTTAATTTTCACAATAACCCTACAAGAGACACTACTGCAATCTATATGTTACAGATGAGCAAAGTGCAGGCTTACACAGATTAAATGACCTGCCCACTTGGAGGGTGGCCTCACTCTGTGCCTATCCTCCTAATCACTCAGTCAACACCAGCTTCCAGCTATGGATCTATTATATCCATACTGTGTGGCCTTAAAGTTCATTTCCTTTAGTTGAAAAGTGAGAAAAATGTTGAGACCTAAATAAGACAGTGTATGAGAAAGTATGGGACAAACTGTGGAGGTCTATAGTGTTGTGTTATGTTATAAATGAGATAAGAAAATATAATGTAGAAAATGAAAAAAAAAACTGCTTCTGGGCTCTTGGTCAAAATTTTCAATATACATACATAAAAACAGTATACCTAGGTAAACATCCCAGGTTGTTCTACCTTGCTTAACATAGAAACGATTACATAAAGGCAAATATGAGTCAATATTTTACTACACCCTAAGAGACAGATAAGCACTAGTAGATTAAATTAGAAGTGAAGAGTGAAACTAGGAATGCAACTTTGTTGATGGATACCATGAAAATTGTGCTTATACCACAATATTTGCCTTTTCAAAGAGCTCTTCAAAGATAAGTCTTTTTCTAAGTTACCTTGAATCACTATGGGGCCCTAATTTTCTATAATCTAAATACACATATTGCATTCAGGCAGTATTTAAATCCTTAGGCCCAGTAAGGAAAAACATTATTTAAAAGCCTCATAATTCATCATTTTTGAAAAGTCATAAATGTTACCATTGGGTTTATATTTCCATAGGATTTTATTGTTTAAAAAATTATTTCATGTGCATTATCCAGATGAGATCCTAAAATAAGTGTTATTATCCAAAATTGGCCATCAGGAAGCTGGCTTCTCCAAGGTTAAAAGTGATGAGAAGTCTATATGTGTTGTTGCTGTGCATGTGTATGAGTGTGTGTGAGTGTGAAGATGTCTATCAGCTGTGTTTAAATTTTACAAAGCAAAGAAGTGTTTCTCCTCCTCTTGGAATTTAAATAGCCAGTACAGTACTTGCTGTATCAAAGATTAAGAGTAGTAAAGGATAAAAGGAGCAGTAAAGGACTCTGACGGATCCATAGACCAATAACTACATCTATTATGAACATGAAGTTGGTCTTTTACCTGTATTGGAACAAGATGCAGAATTTAGCAGTCAGTGATGTGTTGAGTTACTGTGGAGATATCTGCCCACAGCACTGGCTCATTCAACCATAAAAAATGCCTCATAACCCCTTTGCCAGATATCTTCTTCATGTCCATCCCCATCCCCCGGGGAGCTCTCTGCATCCAGCTATTAGGCTGCAGAAGAAACTAAGTCCTGGGATGATGGTGAGATGGCAGGCACCTGGAGAACGTGGCCATGCATTCTCAAACACTATTACATTTTGCTGGGCTTTCTTACTGATTTAGGGGTCACTATCCCTCCCAGATCAGTGACTAGTTGTCTAATCTAGGAAATTCAGTTAACAACACTAAGCCTCATCTTCATTAACTGTAAGATGAACTGAGTATATAACTTCTAAAGTACCAAGATCTTGCCATTTTAGGAAGTCTAGTTCCAACATTTCAAGATTTTGTATTTTGCTCACTTCTTATTTTCTGAGATTTGATTTTTATGTATCCAGTGGCTTTTCTTTTCTTTCTTAACATCTACGCTGCTAATGACTTAAAGAAAGTATGTATTTATATAGTCAAAGGGAAAAAAAAAACAGGAATAAAGGGGTCACATATTTTCAGTAATTCATTTATTAATTTTCTAGGCTCTCACACCATTCAATGAGAAATAAGGGAAATCATTAATTGCAAAAATCCACAAATATGCAAAGTCACATTTTCAAAAGTCTTTACGCGATGATTTAGAGAAGTAAGGCAATGATAAGAACACATCTAATCTCCAAGGTCCTACCTACCTCCCGGCCGTTCATGCTCTCCATCAGTGTGTAGAAGCATCGCAATGGGCATCCCTACATTCTTGGATCTTCCAGCTACAACCACATTTTTCCCAAACGTTTCAATTCCTTAAAATACAAAGTTTGATTTGAATGCAGAATTACCAAGAAGAAGCCAATAAAACATTTGAACAGCCAAGTGAAACATTTTTAACACTTCTCATTAAATTTGAATTGTGTGTAGCCTGTCTATAATGGGCCCTACATTCATTATTTATAAATATTTCTTTTACTCTTTGTTGATTTGTTACTTCCTTTCTGATTATGTCCTCATTTACAAAACAAAAACACTTTTAACCTACCACTGAATTACTTTTGAACACTGAAATTCACAAGAAGAGTTAAAAGTACAGAGATTTAAATATATATTAATTACTAATTATAAAGAAAGCAAAGTACAATAATGTCAAGCTTAATTTGCAAACAAACTTTGAGCACATCTAGGAAAGAATGTAGTGAGGGGAAAAGTATTTTTCACAGAGCTCACACACTTTACTCCATAGGAGAGAAGCATTAAGCTTATGGGCTAAAAAGGGTGTGAAAAATAGAACTTACTGATTTGATACACTTTACCTCTTTTGGGTCCAGTTTCTTCATCAGTAAAATGAGGAAGTTATAAATAAGATTTTCCCAAGGGCTAACTTTCTAAGAATATGATTCTAGGATCTGCTTTCCCTTCAATTTTTTCCCTTGTTAGTTAGAGAACAGCAGATTTAGAAAGAAGATGCTGATGAAACTGAAGTGACAGTGACAGAGGCAGGAGAATCATCAATATAAAAGGCAATAGGTAGCAGTTAACGTTGGGGTAAACATCACTACACTTCTCAAGAGTCTATGAGAGCTTTGCTATCTTTAGCACAATTCAATAGTAAATGTTTATAATGAGATGTCTCAAATATATAGTATGTTTTGCTTCTAAAGGCAAGGAAAATATAATACATTTTGGCAAGATTTTCATCAAAATACGTAAGTTTATAGTTTAAGCTTGGAAAAACCACTCCCTACAAGGTGCCACTGCAGTTATTTGTAATCTGGCACATGTTCCTCATTTTATTTTATTTTCAATTATTCTTTGACTTCTATAACTTTATATCTTTCTAATGATGAAAGTTTTATGGCTTATCATTTTCTGTCACTCCATAGGACTAAGGTGGTTCCATCAAGGAACTGCAAAAATACTCAGTTCAGAATTTAGCATCCACTCCCTGTAAACCATAAATTACCTGTTCTTTTAATTATTTCCCAGACAGCACTGGCAGTAGCAGGTATGAGAGAATGCTGATCAAGGCACAGTCTTCCAATATTGATAATATGAAATCCATCTACATCTTTTTCAGGGGCAATTCCATTGCATATTGTTCGCTCATCCACATGGTCTGAAAAGCAAATAAAATTGGTATACTTTTAAATTGTTATTGATATTGATGTCTTGAAAATGAAATCTGAGGACCTATAGCCAGAGCATCTATGATTCAGCTCCAAGAAATTTATAAAATCATTACTCTGTCTCTTTTCATGCCACCAAAACAAGTAAGCCAAAGTGCTCTTAACTAATGATTGCAATTAACTGCTATAAGAACATATACAATTACAGGCCCAGAAGTGGCTAGTCCAGTGACAGAGGAAAATTGGTGAAATTAAAACAATACCAATGAGATCTGGGAACAGTCAAGTGATATGTCTTTGTCTCAATATGTTTTCAAATTTAGAGGGTTTAATTTCATGTTTCTCCTATAAAGGGCATCTCCATTAATAAGACTCTATTAAATATTTCTTTTTTTTTTTTTTTT
>JAQZBX010071185.1:0-15264 GCA_029593785.1 Cabassous unicinctus | reverse complement strand
AAAATCACATACAGAATACTAGAGACTTTCATAGACCCAACCTCCTTCTCCTTTCCTCACCCCATATTAAAACCTTTTTTATGTGGATCGTAGCATTGTTATAACTGTTATAGATAGTGAAACATAGCTACTAAACATTGTCAGTTGTTTACAGTATAGTTTACAATTTAGACTGTACAGTTTAATAATTTTTTATTATATTTACCATGTCCTTTGTCCATTACTGTAAGGTGATGAAAAACATTTCCCATGACCCCTAAATACCCCCTGTTTGATCTTCTCTGTTCCTTCTTCCCCATCCCCCTGGGGCATATGACACTCTCCTGTCTTGTCTCATTGGATGACAAGATTCATAGTTACATGTAACAAGAGGTCTTGACATGCTGATTATCCTCTCCTATTAGGACCCTAAGAGACACCCACTTGTCTGTTTCTGGGTGAATCGGTCCTTCCAAAGATGGGGGTCCATCTCCTTCCCACTCACCGTGTGTTTCTCCACTCACCAACACAACACATTATGACAGGATGAACACTCACACACTCCCCAGAAGCCTACTCCAGGTGCACCCCATCTTGAATGTGCCCCAGCCAACACCCTAAATCAGTGGCACTACATTGTTATATTGCCATAAGAGCATTCCCACTCCTGCACTTTCAACTGATACCCACAGATCCCATTTTCACCTAATCCCCCTCCCATCTTTCCCTACAGTATCCTGGACATTCTAACCTGCCCTTCCTAATCTACCTACCTGTCAACACTGCACCACCAAGCCCAGTAATATCACTACCCACCTGTCCTATCCTTCAATATGCAACTATACTCTATCACTTTACCAGAGATTATGTCTGTATGGGTGATGGCTCACAACCTTCTCTTCTCTTTCTCTCTCTTGTTAACCTATCTTTCAGACAATGGTTCTCAGAGACTGCTCACTTTCTTCAATTCAAATCAGTGAGGTCATATACTGTTCATCCTTCAATGCCTGGCATGCTTCACTCAACATGAGGTCTTCAAAATTCATCCATGTTATTCCATGCTTTAGCACTTTATTCCTTCTTACAGCTGAGTAATATTCCACTGTATGTATGTACCACATTTTGTTTATCCATTCATCTGTTGATGGGCACTGGGGCTGATTCCAACTTTTGGTAATTGTGAACAATGCCGCTAAGAACATTGGTGTGCATATATCTGTTCAAGTCTTTGCTTTCAATACTTCTTGGTATATACCCAGCAGAGGAATCTCTGGATCATATGGAATATCTATTATTAGTTTTCTGAGGAACTGCCAAACTGTCCTCCATAGTGGCTGGACCGTTCCACAATCCCACCAGCAGTGGATGAGGGTTCCTATTCCTCCACATCCTCTCCAACATTTATACTCTGCTGTTTTTTTGACAGCTGACATTCTGATGGGTGTAAGATGGTATCTTATTGTAGTTTTGACTTGCATTTCCCTAATAGTTAGTGATGTCAAGCATTTTTTCATGTGTTTTTTAGCCATTTGTATTTCTTCCTTTGAGAAGTGTCTTTTCAGGTCATGGTGTATAATTCTTTTCATATATTGTTGAATGCGATTAGCAAGTATTTTGTGGAGGATTTTAGCATCTAGGTTCATTAGAGAAATTGGTCTGTAATTTTCCTTTCTTGTGGTATCTTTGTTTGGTTTGGGTATTAGGGTAATGTTGGCATCGTAGAATGAGTTAGGCAATATTACTTCTACTTCTAATTTTTGGAAGAGCTTAAGCAGAATTGGTGTTACCTCTTTCTGGAATGTTTGGCAGAATTCAGCTGTGAAGCAATCTGGTCCTGGGCTCTACTTAGTTGGGAGGTTTTTGATGACTGAGTCTATCTTTTTACTTGTAATTGGACTGTTGTGTTCATCAATTTCTTCTTTCATCAATGTAGGCTGATTGTTAGTTTCTAGAAACTTCTCCATTTCCTTCAAATTATCATTCTTGTTGGCATATAATTTTTCAAAGTATCCTCTTATGATACTCTTTATTTCTGTGGGGTCAATAGTGATATCCCCTTGCTCATTCCTTATTTTGTGTATTTGCATCTGTTCTCTCTTTTTCTTTGTTAGTCTGGCTAAAGGTTTGTCAATTTTATTGATCTTCTCAAAGAACCAGCTTTTGGTTTGTTTATTTTTTCTAGTGCTTTCTTATTCTATATTTCATTTAGATCTGCTCTAATCTTTGTTATTTCCTTCTTTCTACTTCCTTCAGGTTTAGTTTGTTGTTGTTTTTCCAATTCCTCCAAGTGTGCAGTTAGGTCTTCAAATTTAGCTCTTTCTTCTTTTTTAATATATGTATTTATGGCTATGAACTTCCCTCTCAGGACAGGTTTTGCTGCATCCACTAGGTTTTGATATGTTGTGATTCGTTTTCATTAGTTTCAAAGTAGTTACTGATTTCTTTTGAGATTTCCTCCTTGACCCACTGTTTGTCTAAGAGTGTGTTGTTTAACATCCATATCTTTGTGCCTCATCTGATTTTCTGGCCCTTAGTGATTTCCAATTTCATTCCATTGTCATCAGAGAAATTATTTTGTTTACTCTCAATCTTTCTGAATACATTGAGAGTTGATCTGTGGCCTAGCATGTGGTCTATCTTGGAGTATGATCCATGTGCACTCGAGAAGAATGTAAATCCTGCTGTATTTGGGTGTAGTGTTCTGTATGTATCTATTAAGTCCAGGTCTTCTAATGTATTGTTCAAGGTCTTTTTTTTTTTGTTGATTATCTGTCTAGATGTTCTTTCTAATGATGATAATGGTGTATTAAAGTCCCCCACAATAATTGTAGAGGCTATTATTTCTCCACTTAGTTTTTCCAGAGTTTGCCTCATGTATTTTAAGGCATACATGTTTATGATTGTTCTCTCTTCTTGAGAGATTACCCCTTTTACTAATATATAGTGTCCATCTTTGTTGCTTACAATAGTTTTGCATTCAAAGTCTATTTTGTCTGATATTAGAATAGCTACTTCTGCCCTTTTTTGGCTATTGTTAGCTTGTAAAATTGTTTTCCAGCCATTCACTTTCAGCCTCCTTTAATCTCTGGGTCAAAGATGGGTTTCTTGTAGACAGCATATAGATGGATCATATTTCCTTATCCATTCTGCCAATCTGTGTCTCTTGAGTGGAGAATTTAATCCATTAAAATTCAGTGTTATTACTCACAATTAATTTCTTACTTCAGCCATATTTTCTTTGGGTTAATGTATGTCATATGTTGTTTTCCTTCTGTTTTTGTCTTTTTAGTTGTTTTGAACTCTCCTCCAACTCTCTCTCCCTTGTTTATTCCTTTCAACTTGTAAAACTTCTTTTAGTATTTCTTGAAGTGCAGGTGTCTTATTGGCATACTCTCTTAATTTCTGTTTAACTGGTGAATATTTTGAACTCTCCATCAATTTTGAATGCCAGTTTTGCTGGATAGAGAATTCATGCCTGGAAGTTTTTTCTTTTAGTACTTTGACTGTGACATACCATTGTCTTCTTGCCTCCATTGTTTCAGATGAGAAATCAGCACTTAATCTTATTGTGGTTCCCTTTAATGTGATGGTTCTCTTTCCTCTTGCTGCCTTGAGTATTTTCTCTTTGTCTTGAGCATTGGACATTTTGACAAGTATATGTCTTGGAGTTGGCTTGTTGGGATTTATACTCTTTGGGGTGCACTGTGCTTCCTGGATCTGCACATCCATCTCTCTCAATAGGGTTGGGAAGTTTTCAGTCATTATTTCCTTCAACACTCCTTCTGTTCCCTTTCCCTTCTCTTCTCCTTCTGGGATGCCCATAATGCATATGTTTGTGCGTTTTGTGTTGTCAGTTAAATCCCTGAGTCCCTGTTGGATTTTTTCTATCTTTTTATCTATGTGTTCTACTATCTGTTTGATTTCAGATGTATTGTCTTCTACATCACTAATTCTTTCTTCTGCCTCTTCAATTCTGCTGTTATGTGAATCCAGCATCTTTTTGATTTATTGGATTGTGCCATTGATTACCATTATATCCATTATATTTTTAGGTATGTTTACAATTTCTTCAGTATGTTCTCCCAGTGTCTTCTTAATATCCTTACTCTCTTCCTTCACCATTAAGTTGGTCCATAATATTTGTTTGGAAAGCTTTGATTAGTTGTTCGATGTTCTGCATCTCTTCCTGGTTTTTAGTTTTTTCATTGGACTGGTCCATGTCTTCCTGTTTCTCAGTGTGGTTTGTAATTTTTTGTTGCCCTCTAGTCATCATTTTATCTTGATGGGTTTACTCAGTTGATTATCTTCTCTCTCTGCTCTAGAGTTTTATTTAGCTGGTGGTTCTGTGTGTGTGTTAAGTTTTCTCTTTGACAGTTCTTGTTCTTATTTTATTTCCTTGCTTCTTGCTATGTTCCCTTGAAGGCAAAAGACGAGGGCCAGAGGAATCTAAAGATGTGAAAAAGGAAGAAGGATAATAGTAATATTGATAAAAGTTAGAAGAGGGGCCATATAAGACTTAGTGAAATGAATATTTAGCTCATGTAGGCAGTGTAGAGTAATAGGAAGAAAAGTGGAGTACCTACAATGGACTGGGAAACCAAATAGAGGAATATATATATAATGACTTAGAAAGCTAGAATGATGAGGAGGGAGGGAAAGAGTAAAGAAACGGCTGAGAGGAAAAAGTTAATATTAATAAAAAAAGAAGAAAAGAGAATAGACAGAATAGAGATTTACACCCTTAAGTTGTGGGCTAATGAAAAAACGTGGTATGTAAGAAATATAACAGAAAGAAGAAGGCAGAAAGATGAAGGAAGGAAAAGAGATAGCTTGGGATACAAAATCAATATAGACAGAGAATGGGAAGTCACTGAAGAAGAAGCACAGCAAAGAAGAGGCAAGCTAGCAGCACCTAATTTTTAAAAAATGAAAGAAAAATGAAGGAGGGGGGGAAGAGGAAAGAAAAGCAAGAGACAACAAATAAACAGAGAAAAAACAAACAACCACACAAGCAAACAGTCAAATAAATCTAAGGAAAAAGAGTGTTCCTTCTTGGGTCTTTGTAGAACCACTCAGCCTGCTTGTGCTTATTAATCAATTGCATTAAACTAAATTAAAAAGAAAAATTCATTTTTTATTTTTTAAAGTGACTGTCTTCTTTTTTTTTTGGCAAAACAAGGGACCCAAAAGAAGTCCTCTTCTAGACCACCCCCTTCACTGAGGGGACCGTAACTAGGTGCGTGGAAACTAATCAAGCACTTCCCACTTCCTGGCCTCCCCAGGGGAGTTAAAGCTCTCATGCTTGTCCATGCAGAATGATAAAAACAGCTGACTCCACCCCCTCTGGAGCCAAGCCTCAGTGTCACCAGGCTGCTGGGTAAATTGTGCTTCCTTAGTAGATTCGCCTCTCCCCTCAGCCTGGTGCTGCTTGAAGCAGGCTTATCTGCTCCCCAAAGCTATGAGGAGGTCCGGGCAGCCAAATCCATAGAAAGGAAACCCCTCTCGACCTTCTGTCAGAACCCTCCCACTCTCAGAGAATGCTCCCTCTCACCAGGCTGCCGGCGGTGGGAGTTGGGACATATCCCTGGGCAGCTGGGTAAATCAACTTCCTCAGCAGATTCGCCACTCCTCTCTGCCTAGTGATGAATCAAGCCAGCTATTTTGTTCCCCAAAGCTGCAAGGGCTTCCAGGCAGCCAAATCCACAGAAAGGAAACCCCTCTCAAACCTTCGCCAGAACCCTCCCACTCTCAGAGATTGCTCCATCTCACCAGGTTTCAGTGGGAGTCGCAGCTCAAACCAGCCTTTTTCCCTGTGTGTGGCTCAGCCATCTGTGTTAAACTCCATGGGCAGAGTTAAAACTCACAAATCTCTACCAAGAAATCTACGCCATCAAGCTGCCTCCAGATAGATGTCCCAACATTCTCGCTCCATGCGTCCACAGCACAGACCCCTGGGAAGGACCGTGTCCCCAATCAGCCATACTCACAGAGCACGAGTCAGCGAATGCCCTCCTAAACCGATGCCATCTTGCCTCCTTCTCCTTCACTTCTAATTTTTGTAAGAGTTTAAGCAGGATTGGTGCTAATTCTTTCCTAAATGTTTTGTAGAATTCACCTATGAAGTCATCTGGTCGTGGACTCTTCTTAGTTGTGAGGTTTTTCATGACTAATTTGATCTCGTTACTTGTGATTGGTCTGTTGAGTTCATCAATTTCCTCTTTCATCAATGTAGGCTGCTTGTGTGTTTCTAGGAATTTGTACATTTCCTCTGCATTATCCATCTTGTTGGCTTACAATTTTCCAAAGTCTTTGTTTTTGTGGGGTCAGTGGTGATATTCCCTTCCATATTTCTTATTTTTTGTATTTGCGTCTTCTCTCTTTTCTTCTTTGTTAGTCTAGAAAAGGATTTGTCAATTTTATTAATCTTCTCAAAGAACCAGCTTTTGGTTTTGTTTATTTTTTTCTGGTGCTTTCTTATTTTCAGTTTCATTTAGCTCTGCTCAAATCTTTGCTATTTCTTTCTTTAAACTTCCTTTGCAGTTATTTTGTTGTACTTTTTTCTAGTTCCTCCAGGTGTGCAGTTATTTTTTTTTTAATTTTAGCTCATTCTTCTTTTTTAGCATAAGCATTTATGGCTATGAATTTCCCTCTCAGTACAACTTTTGCTGCATCCCATAGATTTTGATACTTTGTGTTGTCATTTTCATTCATTTCAAGGTAGTTATTGATTTCTTCTGTAATTTCCTCCTTGACCTATTAATTGTCTAAGAGTTTAAGAGTTTGTTCTTTAAGTTCCATATCTTTGTGCCTAATCTGCTTCTCTGCCCCTTACTGATTTCCAGCTTCATTCCATTTTGGTTAGAGAAATTGCTATGTATAATTTCAATATTTTTGAAGTCATGAGAGTTGTTCTGTGGCCTAGCATGTGGATTATCCTGAAGAATGATCCATGTACACTCGAGAAGTATTTATATCCTGCTGTATTTAGGTGCTTTGTTCTGTATATGACAATTAGGTCCAGATCCTTTAATGTATTATTCAAGGTCTTTATTTCTTTATTGATTCTCCATTGAGATGTTATGTCAGTGGTGATAATGGTTTATTAAAGCCCCCACTATAATTGTAGAGGCATTTATTTTTACGTTCAGTTTTTCCAACATTTGCCTCACGTATTTCGAGGCACCCTGGAGGGGTGCATAAATGTTTATGATTGTTCTTTCTTCTTGATAGATTTCCCCTTTTATTAATATATTATCCTTCTTTGTCTCTTATACTAGTTTTGTATTTAAAGTCTATTTTGCACAGTAGATACTCCCGCCCTTCTGAGGTTATTGTTTTCATGTAAAATTGTATTTTAGTTTTTCACTTTTAGCCTCCTTGCATATCTGGGTCTAAGTTGAGTTTCTTGCACAGCATATAGATGGGTCACATTTCCTTATCCTTGATGCCAATCTGTCTCTCTTGACTGATGAATTTAAGCCATTAACATTCATTGTTAGTACTATCAAGGAATTACTGATATTAGCCATATTTTCCTTAGGTTTTTGTATGCTGTATGTTGTTTTTATTTCTCTTTTCATCTTTTTAGTTATTCTTACACTCTCCTCCATCTCTCTCTATCCTTTCTTTCCTTTCAACCTTTAGTATTTCTTAAAAAGCAGGTTTCTTATTGACAAACTCTCTTAATTTTTGTTTATCTGTGAATATTTTGAACTCTCCTTCATTTTTCAATGCCAACTTTTCTGGATAGAGAATTCTTCACTGGAAGTTTTTTTTTGTTGTTGTTTGTTTGATTAACACCTTAACTATGTCATAGCCCTGCCTTCTTGCTTCCATGGTTTCATATGCAAAATCAGCACTTAATCTTATTGATCTCCCTTGTATGTGATAGATTTCTTTTCTCTTGCTGCTTTCAGCCATTATTTCCTCCAACACTCCTCCTGCTCCCTTTCCCTTCTCTTCTCCCTCTAGGATGCTTATAATGTGTATGTTTGTGCATTTCATGTTGTCATTCAAGCCCTAAGTCCTTGCTGGATTTTTATCTAAATTTTTATCTATCTCTTCCACTATCTGTCTGATTTCAGATATACTATTTGCCACATTGCTGATTTCTTTCCTCTGCCTGTTTAAATCTGCTCTTATGTGCTTCCTTTGTATTTTTGATTTTTTGCATTGTGCCATTCATCACTATCATATCTGTTATATTTTTATGTATTTTTACAATTTCTTTGGTATGTTCTCCCAGTGTCTTCTTAATAGCCTCAATCTTTTCCTTCACTTCATTAAGTTGATTCATAATATTTATTTGGACATCTTTGATTAGTTGTTACATGTTCATGTTCTGCATCTCCTCCTGTTTTTTAGTTTGTTTGTTAGACTGGGCCATGTCTTCCTGCTTCTTAGTATGGCTTATTATTTTTTGTTGGTGTCTAGACATCTGTTTATATTGATGGGTTTATTAGGTTTGTTAGCTTCTCTTTTTACTCTAGGGTTTTATTTTGTTGTTGTTATTATTTATTGAAGGTTTCTCTTTGTCACTTTGTTCCTTTTATTCTATTTCTTTGCTATTATCTATATTCACTTTAGAAAAATAAATTCTCACCAGAGAAAAAAGATAAGTAGAGAAAAAGAATAATAGTAATAATAATTTTAAAAGGTAGAAAAAGAGCCATACAAGAGCTTGGAAAATAAATAATTAACATAAGTAAAATATCATAAGAAAGACAGAGGAATAAGATTAAGGAAGTGAAATAGAAAAAAATGAAACAAGAAACAAAATAGAGAAATTACATAAAATGATTTAAAAGGATGGAATAATGAGAAAGAGGAAAAGAAAAAAGATAAGAAAAAGTTAAAAAATTAGGAAAGATTATAGAAAAAAAGAGTGAGAGAGAGAAATAAAAATTTTTAAAAATGAAGACCAAACAAAATGAGGTGGAATGAATGAAAAACAGCAGAAAATTGAAGCTAGAAAATGAAGGAAAGAAAAGATACAATGTAGATACAAAAAATTGGTAAAAGAATAAAAAAGGGGTGAACAAAGAATGGGGAAACACAACAAACCAGAAACAAAACATCAACAACAACAACAATAACAAATTACAACCAAGGAAAAACAGCCTTCCCTTTAGGCCCCTAGAATCTTATCAGGCTGCTGTTGTTCATCAATTAATCACCCTGTAGCCTGCCCTCTGCAGGTAATAT
Source organism: Cabassous unicinctus (assembly GCA_029593785.1). Lineage (NCBI taxonomy): Eukaryota > Metazoa > Chordata > Mammalia > Cingulata > Chlamyphoridae > Cabassous > Cabassous unicinctus. The sequence continues at coordinate 6,081 of JAQZBX010071185.1, read as the reverse complement.
ACCAGGTTTTAGCTATTAAAATTAAAAAGCTTAAAACAAATAATAAAAAAAAAAAGAACCTTAAAAAAAAAATCCAAGAAAGCCTAAAACAGAGTATCTTTATATTCCCTCTCAGAAAGTATCAGCTGGATGCCTGATAACCAAGTGGATCACTCTTTTGAGAGACCTGGGAATCAAACCTTGGTCCTCATATATGCAAGGCAGGAATTCCTCCACAGAGCTCAATTGCCTCCTTAGTCTAATTGGTCTTCAGAGAGCTATCTGTCCCCTTCGCCCAGGCATTTTCAGACTTCTACAGCTTGCTAGAGTCTTTCTGATTAGGTGCCAGTCCCTGTGCCCTCTTTAATCTAATTGTTTTCTTTCTCCAGGCTCCTGGGCATGACAACCTGCCTGAGCAGATCCTCCCTCCCCTCTCCGCAGTGGGTTGGGTCCCTTCTGTGATTCAAAGGAGGTTCAGCTGGCCTAACTCCCTGCAAAGAAAGTACTCTCCACCCTCTGCCAGACCCCTCTTCCTCCCATGGAATGCCCTTTCTCAGTCCCTTGGCAGCAGGAAGTCAAGGCCTTCACCAAGTCTACTTGCCCTGAGGGTAGGGTATATGTGCCTTTTCCAGTCACCTGGGGAAGCAATTCACAGTTTTTGTTTGCATTCTTTAACTTTCCAGTACCCTCTTAGATGGCTCAGAGCACCTTTCCATTCTGTATATATTCAAAGCAGCTCCTTTAGATAGGTCCCTGCTTTATCTCCACTTTTTTTGTGAGAGGGTCATTTTCTGCTTACCTCCTCCATTGCTATTTTCCCAGAAGTCCCCCTGTGCTTATTTTGCAATTGATATATAAACCTAAAACTGTTCTTAAAGGGGAGGGAGAGGGAAAACCAGGTGTAATATGGGGACATTTTCACGACTTGGGAATTGTCCTGAAAGACATTGCAATGACGATTACAAGCCATTACATATTTTGTAATAACTTACAAGATTGTGGGGAGAAGAGTGTAAACTACAATGTAAACTATAATCCATGCTTAGTGGTAATGCTCCAAAATGTGTTTATCAATTGTAACAAATGTATCACACTAATGAAGGGTGTTGTTAATGTGGGAAAATGTGGGAGGGGTTGGGAGCAGGGCATATGGTAATCCCCTATATTTTTTATGTAACATTTATGTACTCTAAGTATCTTTTATAAAAATTAAAAAGTACATTTAAAAAAAGAAAATAATAAAACTGCTCTTAAAAATAAAGTTTATAAAAATAACAAATAAAATCAGCAAGGATGGGAAAAAGACTAAAATTGAGTATAAAATTAAACAAATAAATTGAAATATTTCCAAAGGAAAAAAACATTACCACACTAAAGAGGAACAGAAGGAATTAAATTAACTCATGAACACAGTTGCAGGACTATATTCTCTAAGACTAGAGACCAAAGATGTTTATACAAATATTAAATTATAATTAGATCAATTTTTCAATGGCATAAGTTAGAAAATCTGAAACTAATTTCAGTTTATTTTAAGGTTGACCACAAAAGAAATGTTATGAATGATAGAAAAAAGGTTTTACATTGTAAGAAATGTGAGTTACAAATATGGAAAGAGGAAGAATAAAAGGAATGCCTTTGGTATTAAGGTGAACGTTAAATTATGCGTTCGTGGCTTTAAGATTAGATAGATAGATAGATAGATAGATAGTTAATATGTATGTGTAAATATACACATATGTACACATGCATACATGCATTAATATATAAATATATATACATGTATCCCTTAATTTTGTTCCTTGAGAGATTACATAAGCAATGGCACCCAATTGCAAGGAACACATCTAAGATCTTTCTCTTTACCTATCAATCTCAGCTTTCTGACAGAAACATAAAGGTAAAGGATATTGGAAAATATCAAGATCACACAGGGGCCAGTTTGAAAGGACTTTTCTTACCCCAATATGGGACAATTTGAGCAAAAAATAAATAACAAAATTGAAAGACTAACCATTGGTATAAATGAGAATCTATAAACCTTCATTGTTATAAAAATAATTAAATAAGTAGTGTAGAAAGAAAAACTCTACATGAGAGCTCCACTAAATAAATTTAAAAAGAATGACTCAATTAGAAACCATCATTTGACAATATCATAGTCATCAAACTCTTGTCTAAATATTTGGGGTATAATTAATTATTGATGTTGTTTCAAAATATTCCCTCACAGGACACTTATTAGTTACAACAGGAAAAAATAGTTTTAGATTAGAGAAACCTGGCTGACATTACCTTAACAAAATGAATCTTACCTAATAAAAGCAGAGAAATTACTGTGCTAAATAATAACAATTTAGCAACCACAATAATGAAAATCATGAAAATTAGTAGGAGAAAATTTGAAGAGTATAAATATATTGATATATTTTCAAAGTATATCCTGACAAAAAAAAAATTTATTTGCAAAGGGAAGTAAAGTAACTTCATAGAGCAGATACCTTAAGCAAGTGATCAAAGTCCATATTATCAATAAAGAGACAAATTAAGTACATGTGCTTCTTGAAGACTCATTGAGAAGAGCAAAACTTATTTTTTTTGTTGTTCCTGTGAAATGTGCATGCCCTCAATGCAATCATCTGAAAGATCAGACACTCGAAAATAATTGTCTTGTCCTCTTTTTCCATTATAACAGGTACTCTTCAATGCACTGGAATTTAACCAAAGGAAAAATAAAAGCAAAAACAAAAACAAAACTAACAAGATCCCTGTTTTAACGAAGTTTGTGTTCAGGTTGTAGATAGCATAATTTAATTAATCACTAAACGTGAGCATAGCAGGTAACAAGAAAGAAGCTGATTTGATACTATGACGGTGGAGGTTATTATTTTTGGCTGGATAATTGAGAAAGTTTTCTTTGAGAAGGGGTGTTTCTACTGACATCTCAAGACTAGGAAAATACTATAGAAGGTTGGGGTGATAAGCATTCCAGACCAAGGTAACACATTCACCTAAAAGAAGGAAAAGAGTTTGGTATTTTGGGGCAGCCAAAAGTATCTCTAGCTACCAGGACTCTTTAAGCAAAGAGACATACATTCTGAGATGAGGAGTGTGACAAAGAAGAGGCCTCTCAGATGATAGTGTAAGAAAGTTGCATTTTATTCTCTAAGTTACGAGATTCCATTTAGAATATGAAGCTAGAAGTGACATATATGATTGAAAGATCAGTATGACTGCTTAAGAGAGAAATAGATGAAGGCCGGTGCGGTTGTGGGGAGACAAAACATGAAAATGGAAAGTTCATTTGTTAGAATACTGCCATGGTCCAAGCTTGGGTGAAGTGTATAGCAGTAGAGATGTAGACTAGTGGACAGCCTTGGGAAAGATCTTAGAGGTAAAGAGCTAGGTAATTTCAGATATCAAAGAAATAGTTTGTCATTTAAACTTTTAGATGTACATTTAAAAGATGTTAAAAACTATTATATTGTTAACAAATGGAGAGGTTTTTATTGTAAGAAGTATTCAAATGGCAGAAAGTAAAATGTTAAGGTTTATTAAGGAACAATTTTATTCTTTACATGTCATACTAACAAATTTAGTGATTCAAAACTCTTCAAGAGCAAATGAAAAATAAATGACAGGAGAACTGTAACAGTACTGCCTTATTAAATGTGTCAAAGCAATATTTTGGCCCTAAGCCCAATAAAATCACTACAATAAATATCAACTTTTGAAAAATTAGGAACTCAGCGGCAAAAGTGCAAACTCCATTGCAAATGACATTAGAGTCTAAGTGAAGGATACATGTGTTTATAAGTATATATGTTTGTGCTTATTATAATGTGTATCATACAATATTTATGTATATGTTTTAAATTAGACATTTGGAACAAAGAGATGCTAGTAATAAATATTTTGACTTATTTGTTACTCTATCATTTCACAATTCTGTTTAAATGATACATTGTTTTAAACTAATATATTATTGCATGGAAATTATGTTAATATTTTCACCGAATGTGTTGAAATAGCTTAATAATTGAAGTACCAAAATATTTTCTTTTTAATGCCATCACTCCTCTAAGTGTTCTCCACACTATGTACTGCAATGCCAGTTGAAGAAATTATCACATCTAATTCTAGGAGCTCTTATGAACATTAAATGGGATAGGGTAATGAACAAGACAGAACTTAGAAATCATTATGTTTGTAATACCATTTTCTTTTATTCTTTTCATAAAATATAGATTGCATTAGCTTTTGCACTTTGTCCCTTTGCTAGATGAGATATCAGGGATGAGAAAGTAGATATTATGGAAATGGTGTTGGAAAGAAGAAAGGAATAAAGAAAGGGAGGGAGAAAGGGAGGGAGATGGAAGGAAGGAAGGAAGGAGGGAGGGAGGGGCAGAAAGAAAGGAAGGGGGAAAGGAGAAAGGGTGGAGAAAGGGAGAAAATGAAAAAGAAAGAAAGGAAGAAGGGAGAGATTTTTTTCCCACTATAACATCTAATTCATCAGCAAACTGTATAAACTATTCAGAAACTCACCACCAGGCAGTTAAATATTTTTTAAAATATGGTAATTTTGTTATCCTGTATATTTTCTGATTTGAGAAGAATAATTTTTGCTGTCAAATTGCCAAAAATGACGAGTTTGGCTATAAAAATTAGCTATTTATAATTTATTACTGTGTTCTTCCCAATTAAATCAATGAAAAATGCCAAACCATACAATTTTCAAATTTTCTGAAAAGGATTACATTCACATAAATAAAAAATCACTAGGCAAATATAAAAGTGAGCAAATATGTTGTATTTGAGGAGACTACTGAATCTTTTTTATCTCAGCAGGCTTCTACTTTAGGACTCACAAGACAAGAGGCACAGATTTCATGTCTAGCCAGTTGTTCACATACACTACACCATCTGAGACTAAAAAGAACTACACCAGTAGGGTAAGAGGAAACCACAAAAGTCTGCCCTAAAATCTGGAAGATGGCAAAGAGAGTTGCCTGGTATGGGGCAAAAGTCTTCAAACCAAAAATCTGTATAAATTGGTCATAGCACAATAAGATTTTTATGTCCATGGCAGATAAAATCAAATATTCTGTGAAGAAAGGTCCATTCATCCTAGGATTTAAATAATTTCCATAAGAACATTCCAAGGACATAAATATGAAAGAGCTAAATTTAAGCATGCAAGGGAAATAGGCTCCAAGGTGTCAAACATTAGCTATAGACACGTATTTCAGGTAATAAAATCCTGAGTTATGAATCTTTTTATTCATATCTTCCATTTTGGATACAGATAATTAGGTATGTTTAAATTCTCGATCTTCTGAAACTGTTTAGTATGTTTGAACAAATAAAAGACTGTGTTAAAAAAAATTCTGCAGTGAGCAGTAAAGCAAAGAAGTTACTAAGTGAATGTAAAAAAAAATAAGCAGCTAGATCTATAAGAGCAGAATAGAAAGAAAGAATGTACTTAAAATTTCAATGAATGAGTTACAAAACATATTAGACATAGAGGGATAGAGGATTAGTGAAGGGAATAGGAAAGAAGAAATTATGTAGAATACAGTACTGATGAAAAAACATGGATAATATGACAAAAGAGGTTGACATGATGGATAGAATAAGCTATTTTTTCCTCTCCTTGCAGATGGCTCCCTCGTCTGTCTGTCCATTGTTTCCATTCATTATTTGTTCTCTGTGCCTGCTCACTGTCTGTTCATTGTGTCCACTCATTGTGTCTGCTTTTCTGTCTGTTTGTTGTGTCTGTGTCATTTTATTTTTTTAGGAGCCAACATTAGGAAACAAACCCAGGACCTCCCATGTGGGAGGCGGGTGCCCAACTGTGTGAGCCACATCCGTTCCTTGCTAGTTGTGTTTATTTGTTGTGTCTGCTTCTTGCATCAGCTGATTGTGTCTGCTCGTCTTCTTTAGGAGACACTGGAAACCAAACCCAGGACCTCCCATGTGGGAGGTGAGCACCCAACTGTTTGAGCCACATCTGCTCCCTAGAATAAGCTTTATAATAGATTTAACTAGAAGATTTGAAATAGATTTAAAATAGATTTAACCAGAAGGAAAAGAGAGATAGCT